>JAKSZP010006636.1:0-238475 GCA_022478985.1 Massospora cicadina | reverse complement strand
GATTTTGATGAAAATGCAAAATATGAAATCAAATCTTGCTTTTAGTGCAAGCTGCGCTTGCATCAATGTGGTGAAAACTTCTCTTTTTAACACCAATTATCCTAAACCCACCAGCGCATCAAGTCATTCACTTGTGTACTTGCTCTCATCACTTTTGCTGAGCATCAACTAGCTCAATAAATTGAGGCAATGGACACCGCTGGCCTTATTAACAAAGAAAATCCACAACTATACCTCTTTTTTTTAGTACTAGACACAACTATACCTCTTTATGCCAGATATTGCTGATGCTTCTACCCTGATGTTGTCCACCATGGTCCACCAGATAAAGTGGGCACTGGAGAAAATTTTCCTCAAAGCTTTCTCACCTTCTGATATGGCTTCCTAGGTTGTTAGCTGAAGTGCCATATTAGGATTTTTTAATTTATGATAATCCCTTTGTTTGACTCAATTGCAAATAAAGATGTATGGCAGCTTACCCTCATGGGTGGGCACCACTAGTGCTAAAAACCCTACTACACCAAAATTGGTATCTATATATCTCTTGAGTGTTAAGTTCTCAAGTAGGTAAGGGTTTTAAATTTCAATTTTAACAAAAATATATAATTAAAAGTATAATCAATATGTAAAAGCTATCTTATATATATCTTCTAAATCACATAAGCTTAGAATTTGAAACTTTAATATGACAGTTATTATGTTATAAGCACCTACCTAAAAATCATGTAATAACCCAGATAAGGTATCTATCTTTATAGCCAGGTGGTAATCATATATATTAATACTCTTTCAGCTAGCAGGTCAGTGATATTTGATTGATTTAATGGTTTAATATGTTTGCTACACAAGGGTTGGTTATCCTAACAGGGTACATCCTGTTACCACTCTGCTACAGATTTTTCAATACAGGTTTAAAACCTATATTGTCTAAGAAAAACATTATTTGCTTCCATCCCCATATCTTTATTTCATATTAATAATTGAATAAAGATATGGGGATAAAAATAAAGATAAAGATGTGGTGGTTTTCAAGCAAGGTTAAACTTGTTACTGCTCTGGTACAGGTTGGTTTGTAATAGGTTTGAAATCTATACTAGCTAGTATAAAACATTGTGTTTTACCATCCCCTCTTAGTATTATTTTATTTAAAAAGATTTAATAAAGATATTAATATTAAATAAAGAAATATAAGTTGGTTGTATATTGGGGTGGTTACTGCTAACACTAAATATTTATTAAAAAGTAAATGGCTATTTCTAGTAATTATTGTTATTTGGTTAATTTGATAGGGATAAAGGATTTGGCTGAGCAATTGATAGTTATTTATAATATAAAATCAAAAAAATTAATAAAAATATTGACAAATTATAAACACAATGAAGCATGGGAATCTTTCCACTAGTGCTTTATAAGAGGAGGGTGCCAATGGTAGAGTGCAAACTCAATTACCATTACCACTTGAGCTTTTATCAAAAGATGAACTTTGGGTAAGGATGATTTTTGTCTATGTTAGCGTTGTGCACCAATGTCTCAAACCAACATAGCAAATAGCAAGGTGGTCCATAGAGTTCCTGGTCTATCAGAATGCTGCATGTGAAGGTTTATTATGATCATCCTCCTTTACCATTGATTTTTGGTTTCCCATTTCCCCATTAATCAGTGTATTATAATTCCAGTTCAGCCCACATTAGATAAAAAAAGTAAAGAAAAATTATTATATGGGCTTAATTAGTGATTAGGGGCATTCAGCCATCAAATAGCATTCATAGTTAATTTCTATAATTAGTACTCATGCAAACTATAAATCAATTTTTAACTTGATATTGATTTGACCATATAAGATAAAATAGAACTATACCTTCTCAGGATTATAAAACATTTTAAACTGTATCAATTAGCAGTTTTATAATCTTTTAATGCACTATTTCTTCCAAAAATGAGTTAATCATTATGATTTGATAATGATGAGATAGATAATAATGGCTAGTTCTGTTATTGACAAACGTTCTATTTTTATTGTAGCAATTTGGTCTAATAAACTGTTTGAGCCTATTTTATAGTTTTATATCTACTTAATTTATATCAACTAATATTTAGATCAATTGATTCAAGTATCTTGCCTATACAGTGATATCATGTGTTGGAGATACAACTAAGATGACTAAAATTATTCCAGATCAAGATTTGATATCTCAGTCTAATGAAATTTAAAAATCCAATATGAGTATTTCCAATTCTCAATTTAACTGAAGAAAGACCCTTTGGAGTTATTGACCTCCTATGATGGGTGTGTCTAACCAATCTGAAGAGGCTCAGCAATCTGAGACAACCAAGCAATCTGAAATGTCCAATCATTTCAAAGGGGATAATCCCTCACTAAGAAGGTCAATCACGTCTAACAAGAGCTCTATTAGATATGATCATCACTAATCTTTTAATAATAATGATAATCAGCAATATTGGTCCTCTGGTAGGAAAGATCTTACCTTGGGTGAATCATGAATTTCCTCATGAAGAACCACTAGATTTTCCCTATAAATATCTCTAGTTTTTAATTAATAAAGTACCTCAATTCTCATCTCGCATAGTTTAATTTTGGTCTATTTTCATACAGGATTCTGTATAACCAATTGGCATCATCTATAGCAATGGAACTGATAACTTCATTGCAATTGAATCAATCTTTGCTAGAGCCACAGAACTAATAATTTCTTAGCCTTTGTAGTGCCTGTTTATCATAATTTCTAGTGAAATTCTAATATCATGTTGTAGATTTAATTACTTAAAAATACTTATTAGCCCCATCAACAATTAAAATAATTATATCAAGTTACATTCAATTCCTTTCCACCCGCTAAGTGCTAAACCTAAATAAACTATTGTTATTGCTTTACCTAGGCTCTGAAGCCATATAAACCCAGCTTCCACTTTTTATTATCATTAACTTTACAATGCCCCCTTGTAGACATAAAATCATCAAGAGTTTTATTATTATTATTATCCTAAATTCTATGCCTATGGTTCCTAGCATTTTCAGAATATTTAGGCACTGCACACTATTTTTTAAGTATCATTTCAGTTATTATAATAGAAGTATCATTTTTAAGGGGATCAGTTTTTACTCTAGCTTGTTAAAGCTGACAAAAATAAATCCTTTTTAAATTAAAAGGATTATGTTCTAATTTTAAGGTCTCTTTATTTATATAGTTTCCTTTGCTTCAGTAAGGAAATCCACTCTATGAAGTTGCAATTTGAAGTCAAAGCACCAATTGCAACATATATAAAAACTCAATCCTTTTGTTTTTTTACTTTATATATTTTACAACAATTTTAATGCAACATTTTTTCAATAAATAAATTAATTTTAGGAATAAAGTACTATATTTTTAGAATTCAAATAGTATAATATATAATAGATAGTCTAAAATAAAGTGTTTACTATAGTACTATAAAATTAGTGCAGACTTTATAGAACAGAAAACTTAATTTTTAACTGATGATAAAAGAGATTTGATATGGTATGTTATATATAAGATTAATAATACTTATATGATACCTGAAAAGTTTGTAAGTTAGTGATTATGTAGTATTTTTAACAGTGCACATGTAAAATAAACTATGATTTCACCAAGTTTAAAACTGACTCTACCCTATATTTAAAACTAATTATAAATTATATGTATTATAAACTTATACCTAACAATCTTTCTCTCATCAGCAACAATTGATTGATAAAAAACTGTTTCAGTTGCCTAATCAATAAGTCAATAAAAAGCATAATCAAGGATCTAATTATGTTTAACAGGAACCTATGCTTTATGCCACTGTGGCTAAAGGGGCCCACTCATTAGCTGATAAGCCACTTTGGTAACAGATGTACTATTTAGGACTCATCAGTGTCTAAAAAGCGTAATGAAAAACAAACCAAGGGGCAACCATCTTACTTGTATCTGAAGTCCTGTGGAGAAACCCCCTGCGCCTGAACATGGAGGAGTTTTCCATATAACTAAGAAGGCATAAAGAAAGTAGCTGTTCCTCTCATCAGTAAGGGCAATTTGCCCATGTGGCAGATGAGAAACAAGACAGTCTACCCTCTGATGGTTTCTCCCTTCTGGTCCTTTCCACCACTAAGGAATTGTTGAAAAGGATTAGGGTGTGTGTAAAGCGGTGGTAGAGGCCAAAGGGCAGCACCTGGTGCCAATTTTTCTCCCCCTAAAACTTGAAAAGGGAAGTTATTAGGTTAAGTATCCCTTATATGAATAAAAGTATTTTGATTGCTAACAAGTCAAGAAAAGACAACTTGAGCTTTACAATCATCCCGCCCTTTCTTTTCCTGGGTTAGTGAGATAAAGTTGTCCCCAATATATTTAAGCTGAGTAAACTAAATGATTCAATTTAGAACTTGATCTTACCAACCCTGGCCTTGGGCATGCCCCGCCCATCCCTCCAAATGGAGATTCTGGATGCCAAACCATGATTGTGTTGTATTTTATAATAAAATTTGATAGTAATCTGAGAGAGGTTCAGAAAAATACAGACTATCATACTCAGCCTTCTACATGAATGAATATTAGTTAATGTATCAATCCTTAGTTCACAATGTATTGGGTCTGGTTGACCCTAATGCATCCCCATTTAATAACAAAGTAATTTATAGAACAAAAGGCCTAAACTGGTTTTTTATCATCTATTCTTTGATCTCCAACTATTTTATATAAATAAACCCATTTTTAAGTTAGTCCTGGTATCTATTAGCTAGCCATGTTTTATAGTTCCTGGAACTCCTGACATATAGTGGCATTTTTACCCAGTCAGTTAGGAACACTATCATGGACGGCTGTAACTTTGATATTCTGGGTGCTGTTTTGGGTGGTTACTCGCTGGGATGGCTCTTTAGTTTTAATATCAGCACAGATTTAATAAAGTATATTCGCTTCATAAAGATCAATGTGTTATACTTTAACACTGCTCACTCTCTTCCAATCTCAGCAGCGCACAACTATCTGCATACTTCAGGACAGTGGACTATATTTTTATTGATATTGGTGACTGAGTGGCAGGAGTAGCTATTCCCTGCTGCTACCTTCATAAAAGGAAAGCTTTGATTGTGATTAAGGGGTTAGCCTAGGATTCCCATACTGCAGAGGCAACTATTATAGCTGTAAAGTAGAAATTGAAGCTGAAATCTTTGAAATCTAACACATAACGCATGTGTAATGTATCCGCTACAACAAGGAAAGTCCAATATTCATCCTTGACAATCTCCTAGATGCCCTTTCACGCAATTTTGTAGAAACTATATAAAAAGGTTTATAAAAATCTAGGTTAATAAAAAGTTTGAATTAGAGAGCTTTTATCTAATGCCAAAGCTGTGAAACGGCAAAGCTATTGCTGTTATAAACCCCTACCAGAGATGTGGGAAGGCTTGTCTAAAAACTAACAGATTGTAATTTTTAACCTCCCTGGTAGCTTTCAATCAATTAAGTTAACGTCCTCCAGAATGGGCAGCACCTATTTGCACTGATTATAATGCGCTGGTAACAAAGCGCATGTCATACCCTTACAAGAGAGCAAACCAGAGGATTTTTGATGAAGATATTACTATGGACTTGTAACTTCCAATATTATAATAAGAGGACACCTCTATTCCTTTCCATGATTTATACTGGCAACTATCAATTGTGAATCTTTTTTCCACTAAACAATAAAAAGAACATCAGAAAGGTCTTTAAAAGACTGTCAAGAAGGCAGCACAAGAATTTATTTTTTAAATCACACTGGCCATGGAGACACTGGAATACTTCCCCCTCCCAGACCTCAGCAATGCCAGCAAGTTTCCAGGTAGCGGATTGTCCTGAGCAGTTCTCAGATGCATTGGATCACGCTTCACTCAATCCATCACACCATTCTCATTTAAATAATGAAATTAATAAAGCCTATCACATGGTAAATCTTTAAGTAAATCATATTGTTCTAAAATCTACAAAGAGTTTAATTCTAAGCCTCCCCCACTTTAAATATGACGTCACAGTTAAAAAAAGCTGTATGAGGTCAACGTCCCACACCCAAAGCCAATATTGTACTATTGGCGCGGCTGGGTCTATTGACCCAGCTCACTACTGACAGAGCAACCCATATGTCCAACTAAAGTAGGGACACTCAACATTGCAGGATTCAAGGCTTCTGTGCTTCATGCTATGAAACTGAATTCCTTGCGCAAACAACTGCTGACATATCAGGGATGTAAAAAGCCCATTACTCATCAGGAGAGGAAGAGAAATGGTCACAAGCTCTTCTCCCAGTGAATTCCACTTGGTCTAATTACTGTGGATTATTATTCATCCTACCAAAGGGCTTATTGCGATAATAAAATTTAGTTTTATAATATAATGGGCGATAGCTTTAAATTAATATAGGAAAAAGTGAAGGGTTTTCTGTCCATAACTTGTATACTTCAATAACTCACCTAACAACATTGAATATCTCATGAGAGTCTCCTAACTTGATCTCCCAAATAATAAAGTTATACTGGGTGACTTCAAATTGCTTGTCAAAATGTACAACTGATTTCTGTCCATTATATCTTAATATCCTGAGCTATAAGAATTTGGTGCTTAAAGCAACCAGATACTTATATATCTCCTTCCCAGTAATTTTTCTGGTGTAACTTACATGACACATCCATATATACAGCTAGGTACATTGATATTAATGACTCATATAGACAATAATGACCATTTTTTTATATTAAAACATCCAGGGTTGATACTAAAGTGATGGGGTATTCAGAATATCGTCTAGTAACAACTACACTGAACTCAATTGAACAATGACTCAACCATGATTGAATAAGCAAGCATTGATACAGTATTCATTGAGGTGTTCTCAAAAGGATGTTCAAAAATCATCTTTGCCCCATATGATGTTCAATTTCTTGAAGATCTTCTGGTAATATGAGGTATAATAAAACAAAACATTAAAGCTACTGCAAAATGGATTGCTACCCGCAGGCACCATGGATCTAAAGCGGCAGCTTCCTGTCTCCAACACTCTCTTACCAATTGGGAAAGAAAAGATACTTGCAGGGTATACAGCCCACTATGGAATCCTAAATTGGTTGCAACAACTATTAATATGTATGAGATAGACATTTCACACCAACAGTTAAATATTATAATTGAAACTTAACAGACCACAAAGGAGAAGTCAACAAGGTCAAGATTATGCACCTATTTACCACATGAAAACAAGATACCTCCTGACCCAAGTTTAATTTAGCTCAAGCGCAATTAGTTCCTCCATTACAGAAGTATCTGAGAAGGTTCAACAATATCAAAGCTCCATAGAAAGTGGATGCCTTTGATCTAAAGGACATAAAGCGACTTTTTGACAAAATGAATGTATTATCCTTTTAGTTTAACTAGTCTACTTAATGTCTCTCTAATGAGAAGCATGAGATGCTGTATTCAAACCCCACTGGAAAAGCCCTAACTCAGATGGCATTACTTATGAGAACTATTAAACCCAATTTAGTATAATCAAGCCTTTTCTAAAAGCGGTCATTAATAAGTGCGCTATAAAAATTCTCCTGCTGGCAAGCAGGTCAGAAGTCTTTGTTGTAACATTATTCAAAAAAGTAGATCCTAACGACTTGGTTGCTTAGTGACTAATCTAACTTAGAAATGCTGATTCTAAAATAATGACCAAGTTATTAATGCATATAAGTAAGATTGCACAAGCAGCCATATCAATAATTTAAAAATTCTGTCCTCAACTACATCACATGAGAGAATATCAAGAATGTTGCCAACATTTGTCAGTCTGAATCAGATGGTTCACTGATCTTTTTGGACCAACAAAAAGCATATGATCGCATGAATTGTAAATATCTTGGGGAACTTTAGTTATTCTCCGCCTATCACCCCAGTTTATTAAATGGGATATGCTTCTAACAGAATCAACAACTATGGTCATCTGTGGGCAGGGTAAGCTACCTAAACCATTCTCCCACAGAGTGGATTAAAACAGGGTGAGCCTCTCACCATTTTTTGTACAACTTATGGTTGGACCCGATACTGAGCGCTAATAATCAGAACCTAAAAGTCCTTGACTCTCAAGGTCAAATACCCCTCAAAGTGTTAGCACTTGTGGAAGCTTGTGTGGTAAGTGTTTTCAACCCATCCAACGCTCACTCCCCTAGAGACTATCATTAGTTTTATGAACAAATGAGTATTACAAAAAGTAATTGTGACAAGATCAATACTCTACTGCTAGATAAGCACCATCATCAATGGTACAATGGGACTGCTTGCTGATTTTCAGCCAGAAAAATCATCTCATTCCAAGAAACCTCCTCTACTAAACCCGCATTGCTACTTATGTTTATGACTGGACTCTTGAAGATACACATTTATGCTTATAGAGAGTAATCTCTTATATAGTAACTTAAACAGTAAAGCCAGCTTTTATTGATGCTCAACATGGCTTTTTAGAAAAGTTGTAGTTGAGAAAAACTCAACTATAGGGGTTAATTCCTCATTTATTAAAAACCTTCAATAAACTCCATTTATGATACTACTTTTGGTACTAATTGATATAGATGGACAGAGTAATCAGCCTCATCTGACACAGCCAGGTATCAAAAGTTCTAACAAGATTTCAAAGCCCCTTTTATAGGCTTTAATGGGTCTAAAATTCATGACAATGAATGCTCTTATAAATCCTTGACCGTAACAATAATTTAACATCTAGTCACCATGACGTTGAGATGTATAAGTAGAAATACCAGTCCTGAAGAGTATGCACATGACATTTCAGATGACGCCTCATAAGAACCACCTTCTATATATTTGGTTATAACCACCAATAATGAACAAATTACCAAAACTTCATCTGAAGAGAAAATCTTATTTATACAAATCTGATTAATGTGAATATTACCAAAACATAATCGCAAAATAATTTTGAAAGCTCCATCAATTGAGATGACCAAGATACCCATTCAGCTGAAAGAGCCAAAGGGGTCACAATAAACAAAAGGAGCCACAATTGAGCTCAGAACAACAGCAACGCATTCATAATCAGTCCAGAGCTCTAAATTATAATTTATAAAAGATATCATGAGATTCCAGAGGATTAAGAGCTGGACTCCTCTGACCCTGAAGCAAAGTTTCAAATGCACAAGTGCCTTATGAGCAAAATTTATTGTGTTAAAACCAAATCCTTTTTTATGCGCCACAAATATTAAAGTACTATGTATGATTTCTATATTCTTATAATAACTAACTTCTATTACAGAATATATTTTTATAATTATTTATTGGGGGATGATAATCCAAATATAAAGGTATTTTAAAAGCTTCATACTTAGCCTTCTTGTTGTCTGCAAAGGTTGAGAGGAGTACTGGTGTACACAAGAAACATCCACCACTACATATTTTCAAGGCTATAACAAATTTGACAAAATTGGAACCATGTCTAAAAGTACCACATATAAAAGAATAAGGCCTTAAAATTGCTTGCTGATGCACCCTGTGATCAAATATTGATCTTGTTATTAGTGGCTCATTACTTCTCATCAGTACACCTTTAGCAAGCGGTCCATTTAAGCAATAGCTTGTGATCAAAACAGGGGTCATCAATAAGCAATTGTGGAGAGTTCTATGATGATACCATGGAATTTTAACAAGGAGAAGAACTTTCAGAATATATCATTCTGTAGAATATGTGCAAGACGTTTTACAATTAGAATTACTGATTAGCACATTTGATCATTGTGCTAAAAAGAGTTAGATCATCACAAGAACAAGAAAGTATTAGAGCTAGACATGACTTAAGTAAGATAGTTGAAATATCTTAAAGATCAAGATTAATAAGACATTACAAAGCCTAATCCCAAAATTTTATCAAGCTGGAAAGCCATGACGACCAGTTGGATCACTTAAAGAAGGACGTGACAACATTCAAGTGAGACATCTTCCAACCATCATACCATTACCTAACTTAGGAAAATGCACTATAAGTACCAACATACCAGTAATATTTTACAACCAGCACGTCAAGTTCAGATCTGAAGAAGATCCAAATTTTTTACCCGTAATTCAAGTCTAAGTTTACTCCTGACTAGGAAACTATAGCCAGATTTCTTCAACTTTACAAAACAACACCTACAGAGCCAAAAAATACAAGAAGCTCATCATATTCAGGGACGTATGAGCAGAAAGCACATGAGGTCATTAAAATTGCACTTTATTCACATCACACTTGGTCCAAAGTTAAGGAGATTATTATTGCCAAGTTTGAAAGAGCTTAGGATATTTAAAATATGAAGCAATAGTTCCATACTATGAGGATGGGGAAGTTTGAGTTAATCATGGACACTCAAACTGTATTACTTCAGGGAACAGCAGCTTTGGATGACTGAAGCCTTAAATCTAGTCACTGCAAAGACTATCTTGCTTAGTTATTTAAATTGCACTCACGAATCCTGATGCACATGAATCTGACCATAAACCTGAAAAATCCCTGAAAAATTGAAGATGCTTTGATTGACTTTAAAGCCGCTTATAAGATGGAGTCAATACACAAGAACAATCAGCAACACTGTCCTGATTGAAAGGATGTTTAAGTTTCATAAGTTCATGATGTTAATCATAAGGAGAAGGATTACCAACCAGTTGATGAAATTATCCAAATTCCTCTTTAAAATGTAACAACTATCTACAATAAGGTCACTTATAATTAGTTTTCCTAAGCTAAAAATATAATTAAGAAGAACCTAAAGAGGAGGTAGGATCAGTCAGTTAAATTTTACACTAAACTAATGGAATTGATGAAGAGGAGCCTGATTCACGGGTTGAGTTAGGATAATATGTCATTAGAGCCCCAAGAAAGTGGTTGTGCCTGCCTGCCTTAGACATAATCAAGCAAAGATTGAACCCACAGTAAAATCTTATATGCCTCAAGCTTTTAAGCCACTAAGCTCAATGGTGTTATTCTGGATGACAAAATTCTTGTAAAAACCACATTTAAAAAGAGTACAATTGAAGACCATAAGTCACTTAAGGCTTTCAAGATAACTAATTTCCTGAAAAAACAGAAGGATCAAATCAAACAGTTCGTGAAGTCCTTACTGCAGGCATGAATATTGGCAGAGCATTATAAAAGTGAAAGTCACCATATGCAAAGGCAAAGTATCAGCAGTATTAGATACCAGTGATCAAGCAACTATATGTTTTCCAAGCTTATTACGAGATTTAATTTTTCACAGGACAGAAATTATCAGAAAAAGTTTAGACATGCAAGTTTTTTTTTAGTACTAGATGGTCCCAATAGACATGCAAGTTTTGAGTCCACCAAAACATTAGGAGTTTATTTCGCGCTACCCTTGAAATTTTTAAGCATTGACTTGTCTTCTCTGGTTGTTGCACTTGAAAAACCATTATGATTTCATCAAAGGGACGCAGTTATCAGTTGAAATAAAAAATCACCGACTTTAATAGAGTTCAGTCAGTCTTCTCATCTACCAGATGTCACATGTTTCAAGAAGAGGAGAATAAGGAGTGGAAGGAGCAAGTATGACTGGAAAAACTGAGCATTCTATTTACCCATTCAGCTATATCTGAAAATCAATGTAACAGAGAAGATGGCACTGGAATTAGAAGCAGAGTATGGGTTGCATTTGTTCACCAGTGAAGAGATGGACCTACTGCTAAAAGAAAAGAAAATTATTCTGGCACAATTAGTCTCAATATACTGGAACAGATGATCCTAAAGAACTACTACAAAAAGGAATTAGAGACCAGAAACCTAGAGTGATGACTATATTCTACGATTCTACAGACCAAGGAGAAGTCAAATATTTCTTTAGGTGAAATTTTTCAAGCACCCTTTAATAATTAAAAAAAGATGAATATTGTTATAGTGAAGAAGTACTGCTACGGTAACATTGTGTCAGTTCACATAATTGCTGAAATCATAGAGATTGGGCTACAAGAGCCATCTACACAAGAGTGTGAACTAAAATGAACTATTTGATCAGTATTCATCTATTTTCAGCAGCAGCCTTACAGATTTTGGCTTGTGAAAGAGAGGAGTTCACAGATTGACACTGGGAACGCCATACCCTTCCTATCAAGGCTTGCCGCCATTTTAAGAGTGTTTAAGAAGTCATTTTAAAGGAACTACATCAACTTATTAATGTAGGCTTGGTACGCACGCCAAGAGTCTAGCGTAACCCCTTCTGCTATGAAAAAGAAGAATGGGACTCATTAAATAAAAATGGATTACAGAAGTTTAAACGACTTGACAAAGAAAATCTTTCTCCTACTACTATTAATTAAAGATGCATTGTAATCGCTTAGAAAATCACACTACTTCTCAGCAATGGTCTTGGTAAGTGGATACTGACAGATGGAGATGTCACCAGAAGACCATTTGAAGTATGCGCTGATTAACAGCCAAGGACTGTACAAACCAAAGCGTATGCCATAGTGCTTGTGCAATATTACAGCTACGTTCCAAAAAGTAGTATTTTAGTTTTTTTGGAGATCTGAGGATGTTGAATGTATCATATACTTGGATGACATCATGGTGTTCTGCAAGATGTTCAAAAACCATTTAGAACACCTGAAAGAGGATTTTACTCACTAAAGAGAACAACCTCAAGTCTAAAAAATCAAGTGCTCTTTTTTTAAAGAGCCAGTTAAAATTCCTCAACCATTAAGTGAAAAATAAAAACAATTTTTTTTTTTTTTTTTTTTTTTTTTTGTCCTTGAGCATGGTAATATACCTGATGGAAGCTCCAATATGAATATGCTTGGTTTTTTAAAGACATTGATGTTTACACTGATGCCAGAAATGTGATTATGGGCGCCATCTTAGCGCAGTTGGACGAAAAAGGATTTTTTTCACACTATAGAGTTTTATTAAAAGACACTAACAGAGAAAAGCGCAACTACATGATTACAGAGCGTAAGTGCTTAGCAGTTATCAGAGCTGTATGCCACGTATAACCTTATGTTTATGGAGACACTTCAAGATAATTATCTTCATTCATCATTAAGATAGTTGAAATACATGAAAGATTCAGACTGAAGTCTCACAAGATGATCTGTTTAGCTACAAGGCTACACCCTGAGATCTAGCATTAGGCGGAAAAGAAGCATATGAAGGTGGATATTTTTGAATTACCTCTTTTCCACTTGCAAGCCCAAGAGATTCATAGAATTTATAATTTTTTATAATATTAGAGGAGAAATAGGAAGAAGAAGACGATACTCTTGTGATGGAACTGAAGAATCACTTAATAGCAACTAGTTCATAGATGGATAGTTGAAGAAACTTGTACAGGAAAATGGCTACCATATGTGAAGCCAAGCAAATGAATGGCGATAATCATGGAAAGACACCGTCAAATAGACATGGAAGGTTACAGAAGACATCAGCATCTCAAGGAGAGATTCTACTGTGAGGCAATATTGGACAACTTAAGTCAGGCTCTTGAGCTGTGTTGAATTTGCTAAATACACGCCACTCCTGAAGAAGTTTAAGCTCTATCCTGTCCCTCACAGCGCGTCCTTTTATAAAGTCTCCATTAACGTTGTTGGATCATTTTAAAAGTCATCTAGTGGTGATTATTTTACCATTGTCACAATAAAATACTTCACCAAGTGAGCAGAAGTGATTGCAGTCAAGGCGTTTAGCTTTAGAGCTACCGTGAGTTTACTCTAAACCAGGTCATTACTCGCCAAAGATGCCCTTATATATTGCTTTTCAATAATGGCCAGAACTCCATCTCAGTCATTGTGAGACATCTAATGGACTTAATAGAAGTCAAGAAGCAGTTTACCATGCTATATACACCATCTACTAACAAAATTACAAGAAAAAATAAATGGAACAATTTTCATCAATTTTAAGTGTATTGTGGTAAAACGGATCAAAATGAGACAGATTTTGCCATCATCCTTGTTTGCTTATGGTTAAACTACCACAGGACTATTAGCATGTCTCTATAAAAAGCGCTATATGGAAGAGAAGCCACAATAATAAGCTTTTTAGCCTATTAGGACTGTAATGGCTGAACAAGTTCACAAGGGGCTTTCTCTTTAAAAATTACTTCCTGTATGAAAACAGGAAGCATGATCTGAGCTGGACAAAGTTCAGTTAAGACTTAACAACAATAGATTTAAACAAAATACTAGAAAAATTAGTATTGACTGTAAGAATAATCTATTGAGAATTATTTTTCTTATTATAGATTACTCATTTCAATTTAATGTCCAACTAACAAAGATCATTAGCATCAGTTGCCACAAAATGGCTTTACTCTCATTAATTGATCCCTCAAGTTGTGTCAATTGCCCCGCAATCTCCCCATAAATTTGTTCTAATAACTTTATCTGCAACTTATCCTGATAACTGTTGAAAGTCTGTTCATAAAATTAGCCATTATTGATCCATTAATTTCCAAAACAATAGCTAATTTTGGGCCTTCACTCTCAAAAGCCTAAAATAATTGAAAAAAGTAATAAAAATGGCAACCAGGCTTAAAAACAAAGAAAAGCTACCATAGGAACATCTTGTAAAAACATAATTTGAGAATAGTTTCAAAAAAAATTTTAGCTCAAACAGATTATCTCCTTCCAACATGTCTATTCATGTGAGCTCCTCTGTGGCCTATACAACACTGACAGGATGGCAGAGAGGTCATTTGTACAGCCCCCTCTCTCCAAGAAGTTAATAGAAATAAAGAAAAATAAGGTTCAAGGCACCCTTGTCAGGCTAAAGGCTTATTGACAAGCTGGCAGAGAGGTGGTTTGTACAACACCCTCCTCCAAGAGTCATTGGGAAAAATTGGGTGGCATTTATTTCAAAGATTTAGCTCATTGGCCCTTGCTCACTTTCCTTGGTTGGCTGACTTGCTAAGGAGGTTTCTGCTACACACAGATTAGACACCAAGCGACCTTCTGTAGGCGCATAATAATATTAACTGAGTAGATCTTCTTCTGATTCTACCTGACTTAGAATTGATATCTCATTAACTATTCATTTCTCTTCTGGCAGTATTCTTATTGACACTCTTAAATTATCTTAAGTACATTCGACTAACACAAGATTTAACAGAAACATCAAACAACCTTTTTCTTGGTAATAATAGCAACTAAGATGTACTCTTAAAATGGGTCTCTTATTCTTTAGTACAGGACTGATTAATGGAAAACTCTTCACTTAAAACCAATAAAAGGGAATACAATAATAAATTAAAGATTCTTTGGGTAAAATTTAATTAGAAATAATCTTTGTATTTTATATACTTCTTGTACAAATCAAGATACAATGTAAATGTAAATTGCTAAATATTTGGGAGTGGGTTATGGCGATATTCTAATGCTTAACATACCCTTGTAAATCTTTTCTTGAATCTGCTTTGGTGACGACTTCTCATTTGGTTCAATGGTCCAATGTTCTAATCTGTGAGCTCTGTCTCATGTGGAAATCCTTGAGCTAGGATGTTCAATGGCCACTTTCTCAGCCCACTTCTGGGCTTGTGGCGGCAATGCCAATTTTCGTTATAGATTTATTACCTGATTTGGTAATATATCACTTGAGTTGTGATTCAGATGATTGCGCTACTTTGATGCACCATGCTTCAGGATTTCAATTGACTCAATATTGTTTGGTTATCTTTTTTGGGTAATATTTGGATGGTAGATTGAATTGCCCTCTTAGGGCAACTAAATTTTAATGGTTTTGTTATTTCTTTATCATCATCTAATTATAAATTTTTTTTACCCAAAAGGTATAAAAGGGGTCAATTTTCATAGTCACCACTGGCATCATCAGTATTGTCTTCATATAGTAAACCTCTTCATTTGGCAGGGTAATAAATTATTGTATGTAATATCATCCTGAATGTCTGGTAAACTACTTGGGACGTTGTTGTCTATAAAAATGGGATTTATTCCTTTTTCTGCGATTCAATTTTGTATTTCTAAATTTTGTGGCTGGTCATATACTGGCGTTTTTTCCTTTCAAAGAGCGAGGAATTATTCTAATGTATATTTCTGTTCTCTTCCATAACACTGGAAACCAATGACAGCGTTAAAGAATTTTTCAACATAAATCACCAAAGAAAAAGTAAAGACAAACATAAAAACTTCCTATATATATGAGCGACATATTATATCTGCAACTAATAAAGCTAACATAAAAAAGTAGGGTATGTGTGTCATCTTTGCTTTCCCTCTTTTCCCCATCAATTATTTACATACTCAAAATAACTTAGTATGTAATCTATATACTATTCTTCCTTCATAGAGGTACTTTGTGGGATAGTCATCTAATGCTGACTTATTTATAGCCTCAAAATCTAACCCAGAGATTATCCATCTTGTTTCTTTTCCAAAGACGTGAATGTAACAATATATACCTTCTTACCAGCTTAAAAGGGTGAAAAGTTTGCTATTTTTATCTCCATATTCTTTGCCATTAATTTTCTGCTTGAAGGCGTTGACTTGGGCTGAAAATTGTAACCTTATCAACACTTTCTTTAGGCTTTCTATTTAACTTGATGGCGTCATCTCCAGACTTGAGTTGAGTGTTTATATAATAGTGTTAGACAAAACTGCCATCCATAGAGTAGTTTGAAAGAGAATATACTTATGAATGAATGATAACTCAAATTGTAGGCAATTGTTGTTGACATCAGAAAGTTTAATCAACTAGAAGGTTTACCAGCTACCAGCTTCTTCAAGATAGTGACTAGAGTACCATTTATCCTTTCAATTATTCCATTAGTTTCTGGCAGGTAAGGCGGCCTCTGTACTCTTTGGATTGCCATCATCACACTTAAATATCTTATAACATGCGTGGTGAGTTTGTTTACATTATCTGATAAAATAACATGAAGGCAATTATGCCAATGTATCAACTGTTTAATTTGAACTTAGCAGTACTTCTGGCATCTGTTGGAAATTTAACCAGATCATGTTTCTTCCAAAATGTTACGAAGCTAGTACTTTATTTGTCAGGCCTGGTTACCAATTCTATAAAATAGTTTTGATCATATTAGTATTAATTTTTAGAAACTTGAGTTTTAAAAATTGTAGCTCGCTTTTGATCCTTTATTTAACTGCAAAGCTTCTTGACAAAATGCATTGATTAAATTGATTGAATAAACTGGGGCAGCAATAGTATGAAGACTACTGTTTTTGTTGTCTGTTCTTAAAGCCACGTTGAGTATAATGCCTAACGCTAAACATGTGCTTATCCTCTCAAGGATATCTTTGAGCTGATAGGGAACTCTTCCCTAGTTTTTTTCATGCAGAGCTAAGCGGAGAACTGATAACAAACAAAAAACCTAAGGATATTTGATCCTTGCACTCTTATCCCAAAAGTAAGCTATGCAGCCAATGTATAAACAAGTATATTAATATCAAATTAAGATTTTCTTTTATTAGGAAAATATTCGGGGTTTTATAGTACAAAAGGCGCACAGCTTTTTAGCTGCTCACCGGAGATTTATTAATTATTCTCCAGAAGAGTTTGATCCTTGAATTTTGCTTCTGAAGCTTAAAAGCTCTCTTTCCGCTCAGAATAACTTTCCAAGCAAAATTACACGAATTAATTAAACAAATCAAGTTCACCTATAGTAGTTTTGCTCCGATGTCCTTGGATTCTCCACCAGCTGCTCCAGCGTGGGGCAGCGGCAAAACTCCCTCTGCCATTTTCCGTCTGGCAGGAAAACGCGCTAGGAATGGTTCACCCAGTCATTCCAAACCCATGGGCTGATTTGTTCCACCCAAGGACCTTGATGCTCACCTTGCTCATACCCAAGCAGTACCTCGCTTCCCCCTAGTGCTCCCCCCAGAGCAACATGTGCTATGGCCTAAGGGTCAAATATGGGAAACTATTCCCATACCATAACCAAGCCATTATCAAAATGGCACAGGTGGTGATGACACCCACCGGCTTTATAGACTTCCACCCCTACAAGGGGTATTTTGACCTCAGCTTCACCTGTGAAGCTGACGCTGCCACTTCAGCAACTGTGCCCCTGGTATTCCAGGGCACCCCTCTCCCCACAACTTGGACTCAGCTCCCAGCGGACACCATCTTGGTGGTTCAGTTTGCTGGTTTGCCCACCCACATCCCCCCTGAAGTGTTCCACCAGGAGCTGATGGACAGTTTGGCAGCCTATGGCTCCAACCCCATCTTACAATTTGTGGTCCCAAATGGGGCCACATGACTCGCTGGGCCTTGGACATATGCCACAATCAGCCCTGAATTTAACAAAATCGCTGTGTCAATTCCACCGCGCACCATTATTCCCTCAGCGCCTGACCATCCGTTTTGGGCCCATGTTGAGGGTGGGCGGACAATCTGTCCATCATGTTTTGAGTTGGACCACTCAAAATGCAAGTGCCCCTCCTTAACCACTTCTGACAGATTGGATGACCCAACCACTGACCTCCAATCTGCTGCCCACCCTGTACAAGTTCTGGTATGGGGCACAATCCTACCACCCCCACCCCCAAAGCCTGTTGCTGCAGCTGCACCTGCAACCACCAATCAGCCTCCTCATCGCCCCAATGCCACAAATAATTCCTCCAATCAAGCATCAGATTGGATCCCAGTTCAATCCCATGCTTACTCAATTGAATCAACCAAACCTCAACCGTACTCTGATTACCCAATCCAATTCAACCAAAATCCTTGGGTATTGGCTGAAATTGACAAATCAGGTAAGTTCAATGAAGAACCATCACTGCAAATTGAGCAGTTTGTTAATGCAGAATGGGATGCCAGATACCCCCTCAACTTTATACCCCACAACCAAACGCTGAATCATTTTGCAGTGATCACCAGCTTGCATTCAAAGCAGCTTCAAAACCAGATTTTTTGTCCCCTGCATAAAGCTGCCACTAAAGCAGTAGCGATGCTCACAGGAGGAATTCCACCTTCTGTTATCCCCAAAACCTTAACCCCAAAAATTAAAATCACAGTGAACCAGCTATACAAAAATGTAAACGATGCTATCCAGAACATGGCAACTATATCATGGAATCCAAAAGCAAAAATAACCTGAACCAACATTGCCACATTCGTTAAACTCCCAGATGCCACATTAAAGTTGAAAAATCTTTAACCAAATATCTCAGTGACATTTATCTAGCTGGAAATTTCCATGCAATCCCAATTATCAGAGATATCAAACCCCATGCCACAGATGCCCCAACGCCATTACTGTTGGCCGTGACACACACTCTACTATGGGAGGAAGAAGCTGCTGCTGAAGAGGCTGTCAAAGACGAGCCCCCTGACCCCCCTCCCCTTCCGCCGTGGAGGGATAAGCGGTTTCTGCTGCCCACCTGGTTAGTTGTTTTTCGATTCATTTCATTCAATCCGCTCATTAGGTCGTTTTGTTTGAACCAAGTAGTTATGTTAGTTTTAGTTAGTTTTAGTTTTGGTAATGCCTGTCCCCTAGTCAGCTTGCCTCGAATAAATAAAAATTGCTTCTGAATATGGCTGGTTTCTTTTCCCTGATTATTCTCCAGTAGCATAATACTCAATGTTTGCATTTATTAGTGTCAGAAGCCAGACACCAATTTATTAGAGCCATGTTACCTGATGACGCCTATTACCACCAAAACAAGTGTTGAGAACACTTTTGGTAGCTTTGACAAATGCCTCTAACGTTCAATCATAACAATTTACCATAGTAATCTGACTATCTTGTGTTAATACCTCATCAAACTATTTACTTAATTTTGTCAGAAGTAATACCTGACAAAATACTAATCAAAATAATTATCAGATCCCAACCATATATTATATATGACTATTAATTTAGTTAGTAATCACACCAGATATTAAATTGTAATACCAATAGTTAAGGTACTTAATCTGTCATTGAGAAGGATAATGTTGTCAGCTTAAATTGAACATATCCTCCCGCTTGACCAGATTATTCTGTGGAAAATAGAATCTTCAGAGATAGAAGCTGCCTTGGGCCATGTGCATGTTTGGCCACCATACCTCTATGACTTCAATGGAGCTCAGCTCTGTCCACACTCAACGCTCTCATCCATGCTCAGCTTTGAAAATACTCTTTCATTATTGCTACCCGCTACCGCCTCTCTTAAGCGTGGTTCCTGCAACATCATGTTGCACCAGTACCATATCAGCCAGCCTTGCCAAGAGTTGAACTGGTCAACCTGTACAAACCCCAGGAAGGGTTCAATGGCGTCTTGCCATTTAACCTGTATCAACCCCAGGACAGATTTCATTGACTTCTCATCAGTCAACCTGTACTAATCCTAGGAAAAGTTATAACAACTCCTCATCAATCTTCAGGATCCTCTCAGCTGGTCTTTCTGAGTCCTGTATTAGTTCCCCAGGACTACTCACAGCAGACCCAGTTTCAACCTGAGCTGGACCTGCCAATCATTAGGACTTTCACGGTCATATTCTTCCCCCTCCTTCTCCTTTGGTGGGTGGGAACACCACCAGATGTTTTTTCTGCATTCATAATAAAAATCGTTTTTTCAATATAAATTTTTAACTTTTATATACTTTATGCATGTTAATCTTTTTCCAACATTTTTATTTCTTTTACATATTTATACTTTATTTTTTCTCTTAAGTCCAATGCTTTAAGTATTTTGCATGGACTCTATTGACTATATGCCCATCTATGATAATCATATAGTCATCAGTTGCCACCTTGGTAATAATTTTAGATCAGACCCAATCATAGGACGTCAAACTTGTTTTTTCACCTAAACCCATGGGTGTCAACAGGCTACCCTATCTCTCACATGGTATTCTTTCAACGCCAGCTGATTCTTGTCATCGTCTTTCTTTGCATTGATCCTCCTCTTCATTATTGTAAAAAATGGCTGAGATTGTAGATTGATCATAATATTGTCCAGCTGGGATAGGTATTGTTCAGCACTCATTTCACAAAGCTGGATCAAAATCAGAAAACAAGATTGGTGGGGGACCATCTAGTACTAAAAAAAAGATTGGTGGCAATGCAGTTGGAATTGAATCTCTTTCTGCTAAGCATTACTTTTCAAAAATCAATTCAGCCTTGAAATTTAGCTCCACTAAAGAGATTTACGAAAACTATTAGCAAATATGGCGGGAAACCCCGCAAAAGAACCTGCGGGCTCGGCCAAATGAGCCAGCACCACCCCAAATGAAGCAACCCCAGGTTGCCCACCTCAGGGTCAACCAGAATCACCCGCTCTTAAGCAGCCATGAAAGCAGGCACCACCCCCCAACCTGGAGCTACTTCAACTAGCGCCAGTTCACCTGATCGCACTTCTACAACCTGCACGCCCAACAGCTCTGCGTGCGCTACTTCCCACCAACCCGCTGGGCCCCCTCCAACCAAGGAGGCCATCGCCCACGCTGTTTTAATGGCGTCTGCTCAGTTGAATGCAACTCAGACCATCCAGGCATTCACCTCCCCCATTGTGTCAGCTAATTCAGCCCCATCTATTATTGCTGACGCCGTGTTTCTGGCTCCCCCCATGAGGGGCGATACCCAGCTACCTGGACCCCAAACCCTCAGATGTAAGGTTGGATTAGCCGCACATTCTGGCTCACTAAGCACCAAATTGGGACAATCTACTCTTCCCAATGGGGATTCAAATGCTTCAGATTTCGGAACTTCACACCAGTTTTGATCTCACCTGTCCCATTTAAACCCCGTAATTGGCACTTCTCAAGTCGGCACTTTATCTCAATATGCTGAAAACGATCGATTCACCAATCAGCCAGTGAGTTTTGCCTACGAAATCACAGCAAATACTCGGTCTGAATTTACCCAAATAGATTGAGATGGTGATGAAACATCGCCCTCCTCCCAATTGGCTGGAGTTAATTCCAATCTGGATGGGCCTCCCCAATTTAGCGAGGCCCAACAATCCGCCCCTCAATTCAATATGCCACCAGCAACTGCTCAAACATTCCAGCAACAGGGGAACTCCGCAAACTTGTCCAAACCACCAGCTCACATCCAACCTGCGATTGCAGCCCAAAGCAAACACAAACGTACCAAAGGAGCCATTGGGGCGTGGCAAAAACCTCTGGCACCAACGCTACCCAAAGCTGATCCCCATAAAGTGGCGTTTATTGCTGATGTTAAGAAGAAATGGGCCGAAACTAGAGCGCAAAAAGCTCTTAATTCGCTCAACCCTCTCCCACACAATTCGCCTTTATTATGGGCATAACCCTGTTGAATTCTATACAGAGGATTACTTATCATACTTTGCAGCGATTGTGGAGACATTCCCTATTAACACCACCATCCATGAATCAGTGGAGGGCCACTACATCGATGTGGGCTTCACTGAAGCTGCCCTTGCTGACCATGCTGCCACCCTCCAGGTCATTATTCCGTGTGGATCTCTCCACATCTCCCGCACACGATCTCACCTTCAGAAAATTTCATGGGTTACTTTTTTCAACCTACCAACGAATGTTAATCCTGAGTCTCTTAAACTGGCGCTCCATCGTGGTTTAATGGAGTTTGGGTCTGTTCTTTCAGTGGACTTTAGCGTCCCCTCTTACTATGCTCCCACCCAAAGAGCTCGCACTGCTAGGGCGTCGTTCATCCCCTCCCCCACTGTATCCCACAACATTGAGGTTATTCCTCGTGTGGCGGTAGTTGGGGCATGCCCTGAGATCTTTTTTGTTGACTCTGATCAGGCGCGCCCCCGATGTTCATGGTGTAACGCCCTTGGACACCTGTATAGTGGCTGCACAGCTCGAAAACAAGCCCTCTTAGCCACCACCCAGGGGCCTAAACCAGGCCAAAAACGATCCCACGTGGCCGCAGCAGCAATTCCACAACCCACACATTGGGTTCCCGTTCAAGACCTATCCCCTGAGGCCTTACGCCTAGCAGTTGAAACAGCTAACCCCACTATTGGTATGGGATACCTTCGCGCTCATGCCCCCCTTCCAGTGGGCACCCCCTCCAATCTCCCAGAGTCAACTTCCTCTCTCACCAAGCGCAAGGCATCTCCCACAGGGCGCCCCTCGTCAGACACCCCCACTCAGGGCTCCGCGGCACCCCCACCAGCGATTTATCGCATCAAACCTCAGCTCCAAATGGAGCTATGCCCACCAGCATGGACTGGCAACCCGTGGCCTGCGGTAGAAGTGCCACCTCAAAGAGTCCTACCCCAACCCCACAGTCCATTTCGCGCGGCTCCTTTTCAGTGTTGGAGGAAGTGAATATGGACTCAGACTCATCAAATGGGGACACCGCGGAGGTCGCCATGGAGCACCCTCAGGTTCTTCCCCTGCAACGGAGTGGGGGCAGCATCTTAGGCTGGCTTACTGGGTCCTCCACCCCCCACCCTCTCCTTCCCCTCAGAACCCTCGACGCTCCTCACGGATTTCAGCTAATAGTCAAGCTAAAGGACTCAAAACTAGCCACCTCACAGCAGCAGGTTTAAGCGCTGGCAACCCCCCAGGACATGGAGGGGAACAGCTATGAGTCCCCACGGCAGCACCCTGGCCCTGCAATCCATTAACGCGAATGGGTTGCGGGACTTTAAGTGGAGAGCCCACCTCCTCCGCAACTTCAGGTCAGCACAAATTGACATCGCTGCTGTCCAGGAGCCCCATATCCTCCCCCACGAACAATCTGCATGGAATGAACAGTTTGGAGGCAACTCCTTCTGGACAAACCATGCCGCCCTTATTGTTTTGAATCCCCAGGTTAAAACCCATTCTTTTTCACAATATCTAGGTGGCCGCCTCATACTGGCCAAACTCACCACTACTAACTTCTCTTTATTCGCTGCAAGCATCTGCCTGCCTAATGCAGGTCAGGAGCAAAACCAGGCTCTTGGAAGAGCTCGTCCAACTCAATCTCCCACGGAATACAGTCCTCTTGAGAGATTTCAACACAACCATAAGTCGCGTCCGTGACTCTTACCCCCTGCAGCAAAGGAACGCCCTGGATCAAGTCGCCTCCAGGATTTCCTTCGCCTGAGTGGCTTTATGGATGCGCTTCCACCCTCCGCATCTGGCCTAGGTTGCATGACTAGGATCCAATATGATGGAGGAGCTTTCCAGTCAGCGTCACGCATAGATATGGCACTGATTGGCCCCCTGCTAATTGGCCGCGTCTCCTCTCCCATCTCTCGTGACAACCATCTGAGTGATCACAGGTCACTCACCGTTGTCCTCACCACCACGCTTAGACTGTCGCGTAGGTTCTGGCCTAGGGCTGCCCCAGCTCTTCTCAACAACCCCTTCACTAAGGAGAAGCTGTCTATGACCATCCGGGAGACTCTCACCTCCCCCCACCCCACCTGCTTGACCACAAGGCTAGATGGGCGGTGACCAAGGAGGGCATCACCCGCGTTGCTTACAACTGTACCAAAGCCCAGATGACCGCAGCTCGCGCCAGAGTCAAAAGGGCGGAAGCCAGAATCAGACATCTGGAGCGAAACTGCCAGCCTTCGCCCTCTCCTAGTTGGTTAGAAGACTGGGAAGCGGCGCAGGAAGCACTCCGCTTGGAGCTCACACTGCAGGAAGAACGGGCAGCAAACTTTACAACATTTTGTTACTATGCTCAATGGGAACTCCCCACCCGCTTCTTCTTTCAGAAACAGAAAGCCCGGTCAACAGCGCAGGATATTACTGCACTGAAGATTGGCACTACAACCACTTCGGATAAGGAGGAAATCACGCAGGAACTACACGCTTCTACTCCAGCCTCTTCCATGCCACCCAGGTGGACCCATCGGACATCCAAGACTTCCTGTGGCGGGCTCCAGAGCCGCCCATTGACCCACGGGCTGATGAGGCTCTACTGGCGCCTATTTCCATCCAGGAGGTGATGAAAACCCTTCTGAAATCCCAACGGCTTAAAGCCCCAGGCCCAGATGGAATACCCTTTGAGGTGTACATTCTGGAACCTGCGGTAATAGCCAGAACCCTCCGCGACCTCTTCGCTGCACTCTTGGTGAATGGAGAGGTCCTCCCCGACTCCAGAGGCTCAATCACGACCCTCATTTACAAGAAGTCAGACCGTGAGAACCTGGCGAACTGGCGCCCCATAGCGTTGATCAACATAGACCACAAGCTCTTCACGAAGCTTCTGGCCAACCGCATCACCAAATGGGTGTCACCTCGCCTCTCCCCATCCCAGCACAGTTTTATTCCGGGAGGTCATTATGGGACAACTATAATGACCTTCACGTGACTTTGACTGCTAAATCTCGTAAGGTGAATGGCTTTGTGGCTCTCCTGGATATGGAGAAAGCATATGATTAGGTGGCCTGGAAGTATATTGATGCTTCCCTGGCCCGCTTCCATCTCTCCCCGCAGCTAGGCGCTGGATATCAGCGCTCTATGACCAGCTCCACACCAGAGTCCTGGCGCCAATGGGTTTTACAGTGGCAGTACCAGTTGGACAAGGTCTCCGGCAAGGGGACCCCCTGAGCCCTATCCTTTTTAACATCACCCTTGACCCCCTCTTGGCCTCCTTACAGGACAAGCTAACAGGGATTCTGGTCCCAGGTAAAGCCCCCACCCGCACCATGACATTTGCAGATGACACCGCCATTGCATTTGGCTGCCCTGGGGATGTTACCCTCGCTGCTGTGACCATTGAGAGGTACACCAAGGCGTCCAACGCCATGGTCAACACCTCCAAGACAACAGTTGTACAGGTTGGCTCCCCTCACCTTCCCCCCACCATTTGGTATTGAACCTGTGCGCGGTACCTTCCGTCAACTGGGCATTCTCACTAACCAACAAGGAGTTGCGCTAAAAGACAATGAGGACTTTCTCCTCCCAGCAGTTGACTCCAGGATTGCCAGCTGGAACTGGTGGCACATCACCCCCCAGGGTCGAGCTCTGATGGCCAATGTTTTCCTCCTCTCCAAAGTCTGGTTCCTAGCGCACGTCTGCCCATTCACAGATGCCTTTTATACGCGGCTCAATGTACTCCTTTGCTGTTGGATCTAGGGCTCAAACCATCCACCAATGGCCCTCTCAACCATTGCACAACCCTGAAATGAAGGGGGCCTAGGGCTTCTGGACATGCGATCCCACGCCACCACAATCTTCCTGAAGTTCCTATGGCCGATTGTCTGCTGGGACGGGACCCCCATGCCCCAATGGGCGCCCGCCCTCCGCCAGTCAGTGTCAGCAGCTCTGGGTCTTCCTAGAGAATCTATGACCTCATTAGGGGAGTGGCTCACAAACCACCCAGGCCATCACCTGAAACCATCCTCATCCCCTTACTGGAACCAGGCTCTCCTTGCCCTGAAACGAGTAGGCGCGCGGATCCACCATGCCTTCCCATACAGAAGGGACGGCCCTGGCCTCAGCCCCCATCGCCATGCAATTGTGCACAATGGACAAGTTGTCACAACTCGCCTCAACCCCCAAGATCGTCCTCCCATCTGCCCAAAACTCCTTGAGCTCCTCCCTCCCTCCATGAGATTCGACCTTAAGGTATTGTGGAAGGACGTCTATCACCCCATCCTGTCAGCAAAGGTGTCCAACACCTTATGGAGGGTGCTCCACTGTTCATACAGGACAGGGGACCGGACTGGCCCTACCTTCCAGCACTGAAGCTGCCCCCACTGTGTGGAGCCTATTGACTCCCACCTCCATCATTTTTTCACCTGTCCAGGTGTCGCCGCATTTTGGCCAAAGGCCCGCGCGCTCCTCCATGCTCAGCCCTGGTCTGGACACCCTGTGCAAGACCTCATGTTTGAGCAGACGTTGCCTGGTTGCCACCAACCCCTCCGTGTCCTCGCCTATGCCACAGCCATCTGGACCATCCATAACTCCTTCCTTCATGCTGCCTTTGACCAGCAGGTGCGGACCCTTCCACGCATGATCACCCACTTTCAGGTACACTTTGAGATGGCCCTGAAGGTCTGCACTATGTCGCCAACCCTCCCCCGCTCAGTTGTCACTGCAGCACGGCTCTGGCGCGCAAACCCCCTCCCTTTCTCGATGCCTTTTCCCTCCCCTTCCCTCGCCTCAGGCTCTTAGGAGCCCAGGAGTAATTTAATAAACATTGATGAATCCCCCCTCGGGTTGGGACCATCTAGTACTAAAAAAAAGATTGGTGGCAATGTGGCCCTTTGCCCATATAGAGATAGAGTGGCATTTTCCATGTCGCCAAATGGTAACTGATATTGTAGGAAATGTGACTAAACTCAGATAATCTCCCTAAGTGGAATTTTTACCTGTGACCAACTTTTGTAACGTTGCAGCTAGAGTTGCGTTTACTCTTTCCACTATCTCATCTGTTTCTGGGCGGTAGGGAACAGACAAAACTCCTTGTATTTTCATCAGTTCATTGAGCCTTGGAATCACATAAGATGTAAAGTTGATCCCATTGTTACTTAATATGACTTGAGAGCATCCATGCCAATAAACCACTTGGTCTAAAATGAACTTCGCCATAATTATTGCATCCACTCTTCTCAGAGCTTTCATTTCAACCCATTTGCATAGATGGTCTATTGTGACATTTATGTACTTTACGTCCTCAGTACTGACACTCAACGGTCCCATATCATCTATGGACACTGTGTGACATGCAAAACCAGGGCTTACTAGCCTATATCCCATGACATTCTTGTGTGGCTTGTTTAGTTGGCACTCCACACAGCAGAATAGATAGTCTTAAATATTATAGTTATCAATTCCCAGTAGTAGTACTGATGAATATGATCCAGAGTCCACTTTAGGCCACCATGGCTGACGATTTTATGTGAAGCTCAGATGATTTACGCATGTTCTGACGGTTTAGGAAATTAAAACCGTTTTCCCTAGATCATTTTGTATAACTGATCTTTCAAAAGTTCAGTGTTCTCCATTGATTTTCTTTGCACGTTCATAATTTCTTAGGGTTCATCACTGATACCACTTTTTCATCTGCTGAAATAACTCATTATCCTGATGATATACAACTTAAACAAACGGCAATTGTGACAGTCCATCAGCGTTCTGATGCACCACTCCTACTCAGTGGATAATTTCAAAGTCATATGCTTGCAGCTTTAAAGCCCAACGTGCCAGTTGGCCCTCTAGTTCTTTCAGATTGTGAAGCCAATGCAGGGACAAGTGGTTGGTTACAGCTATAAAGTGCGTCCTGTGTATGTATACTCAAAATTGTTTGCAGGCGTGGATTACTACCAGGTACTCTCGCTCTGTTTTGTATAGTTTTTTTCTGCTAGAGACAGGGTTCTACTCACGTAAGCCACTGGATGTTCTTCCCTGTTGTCATCCACTTGACTTAGAATGGCACTAATCAATTTTATGGGGCATCTGTTGGATTATAAGTTTAAAATTAAAATTTGGGTACTTTAACACAGGAATAATCACGAGCTAGTTTTAGAGCTTATCAAACAGTTTCTGGGCCTCATCGTTCCATAAAAATACTTCCTTTGGATACTTTAGTAGATGGAATAATGGCTTGACAATTCCTGAGAGCTCTTTGATGAATCAGCAATAGTATCTGGCCGTCTCCAGAAAGACTTAAATATCTGAAACATCTTTCAGGATCAACATCCATTTGATGGCGTCTATCTTCATTGGTTGTGGCTTTAATACCGGAAGAGCTTATTAAAAATCCTAAGTATTTGAGCTCCTTCTTAGAGAAATGGCATTTTCTTGGCTTTATATTCATAATAATCGTTGCCAACTGCTTAAATGCTTCCTCCGGTTGCTCTAAATGGTCTGTAAAAAATCTTCTAAAGACGTTGATATTCTCTAAATATACCAACATGCAGGATAACGTTAAATCACTGATTATTAAATCCATGGTCCTTTGGAATGTCACTGGCGCATTGCATAATCCTTGGGTCATTCTGGTCAGCTGATAAAACCATTGCACGTTAAATATCACACATTTTTCTAAACTTACTTTAGAAAGTAAATTTGCCAATACCCAAAAATTACTTTGCTTCCATTAGGCGATTGAGCATGTCATCAATCTGTGGCTGTGGATAGGAGTCTTTCTTAGTGATTTTATTTAGTTGGTGATAATTGATCACTACTTGATTTGATCCATCCTTCTTTTTCATAAGAAGGATAAGACTTGCTCATGGACTTGATGATGGAATGAGGAGCCCATGATCTACTAGCTTGCTGATTTATTTGCTACCTCAGCTTCACAGCTCTTGACCTACGGAAAGGTTTCATCCTTATCAGTAGATATTCCCCAGTATTGACTTTGTGGATTACATTTTTTCACGCTAAATTATGGTCATTTTGAGCAGGTATCTACCATATTTATTTTGCAATAAGAGCACATCTCCTTGCAGCTGCTTGGATATATCAGCCAGCTGCTCATGATCCACTAAAACGGTGACCTTTTTGACAGTTTCTGCCAGCAATCCCATATTGGGTAATGACCCAAAAACATGAAATTCACTAAGTTTTGGTGTTGGAGCATATGCAGAATGTAATAATTTAGTTCTTTTCAATTTTCATCTGTTTTTCTCCCAAATTGTCTATGAGTACTCTTATTTCTCCATGACCCAGCATAATGATTTTTGGCGCCACCCATGGCTCAATCATCAATTTCCTTCATGGGCTAATGACTTCTCCATATAGAAGTTCAGGGAGTTCGATCATTAACCCTGTGTTAACTATATTTTGTTTTCCCACAAATATAGTGTTCATTCCATTTGTCCCAAAAGGTAATACACGATTTCTCCATAATTCCATCGTTATTCCATTCCATTTCCGTCCAACTAATTTAAATTGAATGGGAATAATATGTCATTGTAAATCAAGTATACAAAATCAATCCTTTACATCAGCGGGGTCTCTCCTTTCCACTGATACATCAAAGGCAGCGTCTGTCCCAGTATTGTCAGAGTGTTTTCTACAAAGTCACACAATATACCTTAATTTCTTAGAAACTTGCCCCAATGAGTATATCATAATTTGGTTTGCCAGCACTAAAGTAGGAGCTGCTATCATCAGCGATCTGAACTAAAGTGGTACCGCATAATAAGCTCACATGATATGGTGATGTTTGGTTTGGCTGTTCCATGCTCTTTTTGATGCTTCAAATCTGGTGAAATCTTCATATGTTTTATTAGCTTGGCGGAAACGATTTTTATTGGCGCTTCACTATCAATTATTGCTTGCACTCTTATCTTATTGACTATAATATTGCATAGGTACACTTTAAGTATTGCAATAAAATATTTAATGCTTGGATTATGGCATTATTAACCAAATAAAGAGTGTTATTTATTTGAGCAGATATACATGGGAAAGACTCCATAATTGTGCTTATAGGTAAGGAAACATTTGCCTCATCCAACTTCATACTAAATGAACCTTCAGGGCTTTTGGCAGATCTGACTTTCTCTGCTAACTGTCATGCATATGGTCAGGCAACCTCCTTAATGATTTCAAGGTCAGCCCCCTTTGCTTTAGCTCAGGTAATCACATTGACATCCAAGTTGACGACCTGATAAAGTGGATCAGGTGCGTCATCTTCCACGAATAGATCCAAGATGTCTATATCACCATTTATTATATCAGGCGGGACAGGTTTAACAGCAGAACTAGATCATCTCTTGTCTAGACTGCTGGTCTTTTTCTTGACTGAACAAATTTACTTTCCCTTGGTATGAGCGCAATTAACTCGAATTTTTGGCTTCTTATCCTGACACTGGGCAATGCATGGCCAAGTTTCCCTCATTGGAAACAATGAATTGATGTTATGTCCAATCATTTTTGACCTTCAGAATTTATTTCTATTACAATTCGACTCTCAGGCTCTTTAGAGGAGTCAGCAAATTTTGACAATATTCTGAGCCTTTATCTGGTCACTTTAAAAGTTCAGTTGGGAGCTTGAAATGTTTCTACAAGCATATTCAAGAATTCACTATCTGCAAGGTCATGTTATGAGTTACAAATGCTGCTGCCATTATCTGATGCAGCTCATGGTGGGGATGAAGCACCACTTGCATGGCTATATTTGCAAAGTCTGTAAACACTTTCTCCCAAGCCAGGATCTAAGACTAATGATAAAAAATGACCTTCAAAGTTGTCCAGGGTCTCATCCTTTTAGAATTGCATACCCATAAATTCTTGATTGTGATTGGCCATTCTAGTGGGCTTCCAAATTCCAACATTATCACTTTTTTGCTTCAGCGTATGACATGTTGTCTTTATTAAGGTGAGGTAGCACCAGATTTGACAATTGGTGCTGATATAGTTCATTACAGTCATCACTTTTTGGTGGTCTGAATACCCAAACATTGTCATCTCAAAGGTACGGAAAAGCTCTAGAGCGTTATCCTGGTAAAAGACGGGGAAATTTTTTTGTATTCCAAAACTCTTGGTTCACTCCACTGACATGAGATTTCTACCCAATGACTCAATTTACCATAGGTTTGGCTTCATAAGTTTTCTGACATGGCAGCAAATGATTTAGGCATATTTTGGGCTAGGGGTTTCTTCCTAACTGGAGTTTTGCAGGTTTTTATGTCAACTTTATTCACTCAAGTGCATATTATTATATTTTCTGATTTTCTAACTCCTCAATATGCTTCATCATTTTTGATATATCCTCATGAATACATCAGAGGCGTCCTTGGTCTGCTTAACGTTTGGTTTTTTGGAATAAAATTTTCATAATGAGTTCGCCCTCTTTTTACTTAAAAGTGGCAACTTTTCCACAAAGGTTGTTATTAATATTCCCAAGTTACTTTATCATTTCTTCCATTTTGGATATGCGCTTCTCCAAGGTATTGACATCAGATTGGGATGCTGAGCTAAATAAGTTTTTATTGATTGTCTTAATATCCAACCAGAGCTTCCAAAGGTCATAATTGTAAGACATTATGGGTTAAAATTAGTTTTTTACAACTCAACTACCCCTGTACTGAGCACCAATTGTTAAATTTTGGGAACTTGAAATTTAGATTGTAGCCTACTTTTGCGCTCTTATTTAACTGCATAGATTCCTGAAAAATTGCGTTGATAAAATTGATTATATAAACTGAAGCAATGATAGTATGACGACTATTATTTAAGTTGTGTGCTCTTAAAGCCACGTATATAATAAGCATCGACGCCAAACAAGTGCTTCTTCTCAAAAATACCTTGACTGGTAGGGAACCCTTCCTAATTCTCTTCATGCAGAGCGAAGCTGAAATCTGATAACAAACAAACAACATAAGGATATCCAATCCTTTCACTCTTATCCCAAGAGTAAGCTATACAAACATTGTATAAGCAAGTAAGTTTTTATTAAATTAAGATCTGCTTTTATTAGAAATTATTGTGTGTCTTTATGGTACAACAGACGCACAGCTTTTCAGCTGCTCACTGGAGATTAATTAATTATTCTCAGGAAGGTTTTGACCCTTATTTTTGATTTTATACTGGAGGGTTTCTTTGCCCTGATTATTCTCCAGTAGCATAATCCTCAATGTTTGCAATCATTTGTTAGTGTCAGGAACCAAACACCAATTTATTAGATCCATGTTGCCTGATGACGCCTACTACCACTAAAACAAGATTTAATGAAACTTTTGGTTTTTTACAAACTCCTCAATCGTTCATTCAGAATAATTTATCATAGTAAGATGACTATTGGGTGTTAATCCTTCATCAAGCTACATAATATTGTCAGGGATGATCCCTGACAAAATATTATTGAAATAATTATCGGATATCACCCACTGATTATATATGACTAATAATTTAGTCATCAATTATTAGATATTGGATTGTAATACCAATATTTGAAATAATTATCTGTCATCGAGATGGATAATGTGGTCAACTGAAATCTTAACACTATGCCATTAGAAAATTAGCTTCTAATGCTGTCATAGTGATGGCACAGTCTGCAAATTTAAACCCAAAGTTAATCTTACTCTAAAGTCAAAAAACTACTTTCTTATTTATCTATAATTTGACAAATCATAAAAGAGGCCTAGCTAATTATATTAAAGCCCTTTCTTATGCAGGTATCTTACCTCAAATGATTAACTTATTGTCCTTGAATCTCATCACAAGAATTTCACCACTTACCTTCTATTACTTTCAAGGGTTACTGCTTATACATAGTTTGAGATGAGAATTCACCCAAATCAGATGTCATCAAAATTTTTGTTAGGATAGGTAAAGCTCCCTGGTTTAGTAAGAATAAAGTTTTTTTGCTTTAGCGAACTTTATTTCATTTTTTTATAAATTGTATATATATGCTGATAAGAAGAGTCCCCTGATCCCCTTGTATTGAATAAATATATGTACATACATAAATAAATACACTAATATAAAGATATATAACGTTGTTTCAGCTAGCAGCATTGTGTTAATTAATTAATTAATTTGATAGGTTTAAATTTATCTCGCCAAGTGGATAATGGTTTATTTTATACTATAGATTAAAATTGTTTTGACTAAGTAGTTAGTGGTTTAGGTTGAAATAATAGTAATTAATTCCTAAATTTATAGATGGAAGTCTCACTTATCAATATAAAAGCTAAGGTAACTGATTAGAATTGTTTGGCAAATATAAACTTGAGTGTTATTAAGGCTCAGTTATAGGGTTAATTCCTCAATTCATGGAAAATTCCTTCAAAAATCTCAATTCTGATGATACATATTCCAGTAATAATGATATAGCTATCTAAATAAACACTTGAGTCCCAATTAATTTGGCAAAATATAAAATGATTTTGAAAAAACAAAAGCCCCTTTATAGGCTTTAATGGATCTAAAATTCCATATGACAAAGTCTCTTATATTCCCCCTGACCGCCACAATAACTTGACATCCATTCACCATGAAATCAGAGGATGCATTAGTATAAAAACAAGTCAATAGATTATGCACACAACGTCACAGATGATGCCTTGAAGGAACCTTTTTAAACGTTTGGGTTCAACAACTAAAAGTAAAAAATCACCATGACCATTTTAAAGAGAGTTTTATCATTTTTACAATGATGAATATCTGGCATAGTAATACAAAAATGGAAGGCACATATTTTTAAATACCCATTGATTTTGATGACCTTAGTATTCATGCAGCTTTTTTTCTGCTTGATATCACTTTTGAGCTATTAACAAAATTAGAGCAGAAATAAACAACTTTGAAGAACTGACACACAATAAAACCCCAATTTTTGGCCCTACTGCCTGCTGCCCAAAATGGGGCAGTGGCAAAACCCCATATCATCTTCCATCCAACGGGAAAACACGTTCAAACTAAATTGACCAGCCCCTAAATGCCTTAGTCAACATGTTCCCGCCAAGGATCTCGCCCTCCATCTTGCACATTCCCAAGTGGTGCCTAATAGCCCCATTTTGCTCCCTCAAAGCAATATGTGATTTGGCTTCCAGGTTAAATATGGCAAATTGGTCCCTTACAACAACTGACAAAGAATAGAAATAGTCTAGGCGCTTATGCAGCCTGCAGGCTTTACTGACTTTTGCCCCTACAAGGGGTACTTTGACCTTGGCTACACCTGTGAAGCTAATGATGCAATGCAGCCAACTTTCCCCTGGTGTTCCAGGGAACTCCCATCCCAACCATTTGCACCCTGTTGCCTGATGACACCACTATAGTGGTTCAATTCGCAGGCCTCCTCACCCATCTCCCCCTGACATTTTATATAATGAGCTAGTAGCTGGATTGTTGGCATATGTCGCGGATAATTTACAATTTATGGTTCCCAATGGAGCCAACTGACTTGTGAGCATTTGCGCCTTTGCAACTATATGCCCAATCTCAACCAAAAATGCCATTTTGATTCCCCTTGCACCATTGTCCCCTCTGCCCCCAGCCACCCTTTCTGGGCCAGAGTAGATAAAAAGCGCACCATCTGCCCCATATGTTTCAACCAGGACCATTTGAAGCGGCGCTGCCTCTATATAGCCTGAGCCGCAGCCCACACACCCAACTCCTTCCATAATGCTCCCTTTGCCAATCCCAAAACTCCTTCAAATGGGGCACAATACTTCCTCCCCTCTCCCCAAGGAGGCAGCTGCAACTGCCACTGATTCAGCAAATAAGGAACCTACATTTCAAACCCCCACTACTACTCCAACTAATTAGGAACCAGCATGGACCCCAGTAAATTCAAAAAAAACCCACCCAACCACCCAACTCAGTCCACCATATGCCAATCAACCTATTGTCTTCAACAAAAATTTCTTTTATTACTTAGAGGAAGTTGATAACTCGGATAATCCCATCCCTGACTTGGTTGAAGCCCCAGGATTTTCTATGTACCTAAATGCATAATGAAGCTCAATTCCCAACTCAGCACTATGCTCTACGCCACAATGCCAATGAGTTCCAAAGTGCTCACCAACTCTCCAAAGAGGCAGTTGCCTCTCCTGATTGTCACACCCTCCAAAAGGCCATAGAAAAATCAGTCACTTTCTTGGCCAAGGGGCTATCCGTCCCTATTCTTCCCCTAACGCAACAAGTACATTAAAAAGAATTACTGTGATTCCATTAAGTCTTCAACAAAGCAATAAAAAAGATGCGATGGTCACAAAATTTGGCCCTAAGACCTGCATTACCAGCAACAACATTGCCATCTTCATCATCCTTCCCAAAGTTCTCCTCAAGGCTGAGAAAGCCCTCTCCAAATATATTAACACCCTCCTCAATGAAAAATCAATTTGTAAGCCCCACTCTGCTACATTGACCCCATTTTGAGGATGCACCATGCCCATGATCTTAGCTCTTTGCTGTACACTGTCTGACACAGAGGAGGAGGATGAGCCTCCCAATCCCCACTCACCCCACCATGGACGCATAGAAGTTTACTGCCTCTGACCTGGTTGGATCATTTTAGTTTTTTATAAAATTTGATTTGAGTGATAAGTTCGTCTCTTTCTGTTTGTTCAGATTTTTTAGTTTAGTATAAGTTTAGCCCATCTGAGCTCAGTAATGTCCATCCCCTGGTCAGCTTGCCTTGGTTAAATAAATTATCAAGGTATTAATGCAGCTTAAGAGCCACAAAAGGGCATGATACCAACAGAAGACACAGTTGAGCTCAGAACAGAAGCCACAAATTCACAAGAAAAACAGAGCTTACTTTATAAATAATTTTAGAAACTTTAAAATCCCAGAGAATCAGGGTATTGAACTCCGATGACCCTGAGACTAAGGTGCAAATGCAAAATCGCTATATAAGAAGAAGATGCATTTGTTAAAAACTACGGTTTACCTTATGCACCAAAAAATCTTAGGAACAATATAATCTCCGTATTCATACAATAAAAGACCTTTTTTCAAAGAATCTGTATATACTATTGGTTTTATATGGTTCTAATAACGCCAAATATAGAAGAATGATTGTCAAAGGTTTGTGATTAGACTATTTGTTGTCAGCAGATTTTGAGAGGAGCCTTTTTTTGTTCTTAGGAACAGCCAATGGTACATGTTTTACAAAGGCATAAACATGATAGGACATGCATGGAAGCATGTCTAATTGTCCCCATACTGAAGAATAACACTCTTTATGTTTCTTGTTGATACACCCTGTGATCAAAAAATAACTTATCACAAGTGGATCAACCTTTTCCTTTACCACCCTTGAGTGAGAAGGGATCAGCTGCAGTATTATGCAACGCTGAGTTAAGCAGTTATTAATAAAATGTTCACCATTTTATTATAGCAGAACTTCACCTAATCTTGCTATGGTTTTTATTAGGTGCCTACAAACTAATAACTTATATACTTTTTTAGTACTAGATGGTCCCAACCCAAGGCTAATAACTTATATACTAAGTCCTAATTATTAACTGTTAAACTTTGCCATAATGTGCCATCTAGTACTAAAAAAAACTTTGCCATAATGTGGTGAGCCTCAATAGGCAGAATATTTTATATTTGTTATTAGTGCTAGATTTTTCATTTAAGTATTACTTATATCATTCTACTAATAAAACGCAGTCCTAGACCTAATCTATAAAGGATCCAAAATTAAGTCTTTCTACAATGTTAATTTCTTATCTGATCATGCTAGAATCACAAGCAAACAATAATGATAAAAATTAAAAATGCTTTTTCACTGGCTTATAGTATCAAAAAACTACTCTAATTAATTTATTAGATACATGGATGAGACAAATCCAGATCAGGAGTTGCCTCAACAAGATACAACCCAACACTAACCATTGAGGGCTTAGTATTAGTACTTTATTCATTTTGGTATTTATACCCTCCTTGATTACCCTTCCTAAGCTATCATGAGATGATACTTATTGGTTTTAATCCAATTCTAAATACTATTATACTCAATATAATTATTGTTCATAATGTCATTTCTACTTTTAGAATCTTAATACCATTATTCAGAGGCTGAATAGTTGACTATAATTAACTATCTATTTTATTTTAAGTATAATATTTTGATCCCCTAGAGTTTTTATGATATAAGTCCAGTCCTGGAGTAGAAATTATTATAATAGTGCAAGATTAAGGGCATATCATGAGAATTAAAGCCTGTGAATATGGGTGCTTAATCAGACACCACAAAAGGCACAGACTAATAAACATTTTTTATCAATATTCATTGAGCTTAAAGGTGAGTTTTCTTATCATTTTGTGATCCTGTTTTGAGAAATTTAGGATGAATTGCGTTCCTTAGAGTTTTTTTAATTTTGGAACATTTCATGAGACCCTTGTATATCTATAGAAGTTTTATAGTAACAAGAACTAAAGATCTATATAAATAATCAAGATATTATTTTAAATGAGAACTAGTTAAAAAACAATAACTAAAAACCTTACCATTAGCAGGGTGTTGAGATTTAGGGTTGTCATAAGGGAGAGGAGCTTAATGAAAAATAATGTCCCAAATTGGAGATACACTAATCTCAATGAATTTACACGAGGTTTTTTTGGCACATTTTTATATTGGATTACAATCACTTCTAATTGATTTTAATGTTTTGGAAAGGTTTGACCCTCATTCCAAACGTCTTATTTTACTTTTGTAATTATCTGAATTTGACTACTAAATCTTGCTGCTTACCTTTACCGCTCAATATAGAACACATTCAGATTTGTTTAGTAAAATTTTTGCATCTGATATACCACAGGTGTCAAATTTTCTATTTTAGCCTTGTTGTTGCCCACTGTTTGAGGATGGATTAAGCCCTTGAAACAATCTTCCTTAAAAAGACTTTAGTAAAAACTATGCACAACTATCAGATCTTCTGCTTGTTTTTTTTAGGCTCAGAGATGGTAGATGGTTTAGTTCTAGAAATTTCACTAGGGGTGGAAAATGTAATATAGATGGGACAACTGCTACCATTAATCATCTATAGTATGCTTAAACAGGTAGACGGTTAAGAGGGTTACCCTTTGGTTTGGCTTTTTCTAGAGATACAAAAAGCTATCCCAGTTTAATAGCTGTATCCTGGAACCTTACATTACCTTTTTTAATGAAAAACTAGATCAATGACCCTCTTTTAGCCTGGACCAAAGTGTAGTACCTATAAGGAACTGGTAAAATTGAGGGCTGCAATAGAAGGCATCTTGAAAAAGAAGATAAGGGAGCTTTAAGGGTTTTATCATGAAAATTTTATCACTCCTGGCTATTGGTAAATTTTTTGGAGGAAAGCCAGCTGTTCTCATAAGCAAGGTACCCTTTCTTGGACAATAAATAGTGTGACCTGCACTTAGAACTTTATTCTCCAGTTCCTTTTCACACAATCTTTGAGGATCCTTCTGTCATGATTTTTCTACGGCTGCTGGATTCTTGTCTTTGAGTGGTGAGAGGTATGATACGTAAAAGGAGTTGTGAATTTTCCAGTTTTGGAGCAGTACTCTAGGAAAGATCAATTATTTAATACCTTGAAAATAAGAAAGGGACTGGTTGTTTTTAATCCAACATACAACAAAAAACGTTGATGTGTAAATTCTTAATATCAACCATAATTAAATCACCTACTTGGTAGTCTGAGTCCAAAGGGCATTTTTTCAGAAAACTGCTTTAGATCATTGGTTGATTTGGTCTACTGTTGATAGATTCATAGATTCACATTCAGGATGTGCTTAACAAATGTGTGCGCTGCAAAGAATTATGGTGAATCTTGGGGTCAAAGATGATAGCAGTATAGCACTCAGGTTGGCTTCCACTTGCAATACGCCTGTTGACATATATTTGGAGTACTGTAAAAAACTGGGCCAAAGGAGGTCTGATGTGTACGTTTACTGAATGACAGTAGCGTAGCATCAAAGATATTTCTCTAATGCGTGGTTGTTTGTACCATTTAGAATCATATTGAGAATGTCACTTTAAGAATCTGCAAGGTTTTTATCTTCAGAATTGAACACATTGCCTCCTAAAACCTTAAGCTGAACTGAGGCTCTCTATCTATGTTTACTTCCTGAGGTAAAATGAACAAAGAAAAAAAAATGGGACTCAATTATACGCGACTCTTTTTCAACTTTATTAGTTGTCATTCAGGGTATTAGGATAGCCTAACTTGTAAAGTGATCCACCACAAACATGCCCGCATCTTACCCCTGGGACATTGTCTACCCCACAATTTAGTCCACCCTTAATTAAGGCCCTTAGTATACTTGTTTGTTAAAGGGGTGTAAAATACCATTTCACCCCGTTTGGTCAGATTTGGATGACACATGGTAAGCAAACTTCTAAAATATGCAGGGTATTCTTTTTATAGACCATTAATCATAAATACGCTTTATCAGGTAATACACTTCTCTATTCATGAGTAACCCATGCTGGGGATCATGGTGTTACCATATGAGGCAGATCTCAGGGCCAAGGGAAACCATAATTTGTTATAGGAAATAGATCACCTTATTCCTTTAGGAATATCATCCAATTGGGGCTTCCCCAGAAACGATTTTGGTTATAAGGTCATGACCCTCAACGTCAGATGTTTGTGAAGCCAAAAAAAACGTTCTAGATAAAACTCTTTACTGGAAAGATTTTTAATCAGTTGCACTTGGCCCTACTTTATAAATGAGCTCAGAGGCAGGGGCGGGGTTTTGGGTGGTTTAGAAAAATGGGGTATGTGTTTGGGACGTGAAGTGGAGTTAGATACACCGGTGATAGCTTGGTAAGGAGGTGCCATAATTTGCTCAAGAGGATTACCCTAATTAGTTAAAATTTGTAATATTATCAGGCCTAATGAAGGTTACAACTAAGGATGTCTAATATTATGCATAAATTACTTGACAAAATTATTTTTGAAGTTGAAGCTCAAGATGTCCAAGGAGTTCGAGTTTGAATATGGGCCAACTTCTGTGCCTTTGGAGAAAAAATTAGCAATAAATGGTCTGTATGCATCACTAATGTGCACTTTGAGCCTTGTAAGTTATCTTCAATTCATCAGAGAATAAGAAGCGGTATCCAACTCTTTATTATATAAGGCCAAGAGCGCTCAGTTAGCTAATCTTTCTTAAAAAATAAATCATGAGATGTTTTTGCCCCTCATATCTTGTAACAAGTCAAGACAAAATTATGTGACTGAGGCGTCACAAGCTACACTAAAGGGCTTGTCTTTGCTATCATAATGCACAACAGGAGTAGTAATAAAAACCTTTCTTTTTTGGTCAAAATCATGTTGGCACTCTGAGTTTTAAACAAAAGGTGCGTTATTACCAGTGAGGTGGTGTAAGGTAAATGTAAGCTCAGAGATAGCTGGCGAGAACTTCTCTAGAAAAATTAATAAGGCCTAATAAAGTTATTATGTGATTCCTTGTCACATGAAAATTCCAAAAGAAAATGTTTATATTTTTGAAGGTGCATTAGCATTACCATCCTTTAATGCCATATTTATAGGGACTGCTTTTATCCTTAGAATCTCAAATTCTTTACGCCTTTGCAACTAACACAAAAATATGAAGAGCTACTTCCACGGCCACCAGATGTTTGCCATGTAGTTCAGCGTTGGGAGATTAAATTAAATTTTTATTAATGTAGGCAATCACACAAGAGAACCTGAGATCTCCCAAAACATTGTTAACGCGGCGCTGGAAACTGCTGGTGCATAATTAAAGCAAAAAGTAATAAACATTAAATTGAGAAAGTCAATACCTCGTCCATATAGAAATAAGCTGTTACTTTTAGACTTCACCCACACTAGGTGAATCGTGTTAACCAGGGTAAATTTATAACAGCCTTAGACTTGGAAATGGCTTGGTAATGGTGACTTTCAGTTAAAGATAAAATGGATCTAGGACAGTAATGTTAATCAGGTGCTTGTAGTCCACCCAGGGTTATAAAATTCATCTGCTTTCTGGGGAAACCCCACTTGGGATAAAAAAAGAAGTTTCTTGATCATCCTTTTCTTAGCTAGCATGTCAGTAAGCTAAACTTTGAGGGCTTGATTCTCCTGAACCATTTATAGGTGCAACAGGCAAGTGATTTGATGAAATCATCTTTCAGTTGAAAGTTCAGTTTAAGCCATGAACTTTTGAGAAAATAATTACATTTTCAAATCAAACACAATTTTTATTGCTCCAGGATTCTTTGGAATTGTGGGGAAGACAGGAATAGCATCTGAGGCGGAGTACTCTGCCATTGTTATTACTGCGTTCCCTGTGACTAAAATTGGTCACACGGGAATTTCTTTAGATTAGGTTTTTGTGGTTATGCCAGCACGTTTTGTTATAGGTTAATGCTCAGAGATAAGCGGCGCCACCAGACAACCCCAAGGATCATTAGATACAGCAATATGTAATATCTTGGAAGTGGGCTACAAACTTGCATTCATCTTTCCTAAACTAGAGGCCTACAAAGAGTAAGTGTGACATAGGGATGCGAGAAATGCCCATAATGAGGCCATCTGTGGTGACTTAAAGATCTAAAGATTGCACCATATTCAGGTCAATTAGTTACCAGATACCCTGGCTTCCGCCACACCATCTACAGTGACTCCGCTGAAAAAATGTAACCTTTAAATTTATATTGAATAAGTGCGGCCAACTTTTTAATTAGGTGGGTGAACAAACACTTTTTTGAGATTTGGGTTTGACTAAACATTTGAAATTGACTGCAGTAGCAATACAATTAATTACTTTAAATATCTAGTCATTACCCTCGCCCTTCTGCCTGTATTGCTTGATAGATTGACTCCTATATTTTACCATCAGAAAAATTACCAGCTTTCCTGAACATAAAATTTAAGCTTGAATAAATTACTTTTTCATAAAATTTTGACCTTTGGCAAAAAGATCCATGTTGATCCATTGCTTGAACGCCCAAAACCAGCTCTGTTCCCCTCAAATGCTATTTGACAACTATATCTGGCAAGGAAGTCAAACCAAATATTCTGAAGATGCCCCAATGTTGGAATAATGATTATTAAACCCTTGTTAATACGCCGATGTCCCAAAAGAATATCCTAATGGAAAATCCTGGGAGATTTGAAAGATGCAGAGGAAGTGATATATGAGCTATGACATATATATTGGAATAAACTTTTGTGAAATGGATACACGCGGCAACTCACAATATGATATTGAGTTTATCCTTGGGACTTTGGTTTACATTTGCGGCATAGATTTCCATTCTGGAAATTCCCAACGAGACTGCAGTTTACTGAAGACTTTAAATCTAAGAAAGATTAAGATTATACCAAGCTTTACATCTATTTCAAGCTATACTGTCCTCATGCAGTTTTATCAAAATAAGTGCTACGAAATCTGTGACAATCTTTCCCATATATAATCCAAATTTCAACATTCTGGTGTTCACTACAGGGGCACTTTTGATGACATTATAGAGAAATCAAGGAAACTATGACCATGAGCCAAGATCTCAACTGCTTTTCTATTAGTTTTGAGGACAAGTATCCCTTCAAGACATGGACGTAGAGGAGCCTAACTGAGACCAGTTTCAGCTTAGTGGATCATACAGCAAGATTACTGACGCCCCCGCCATGTATCTTGTTCCTGTAAGACCTATAGGCTCTTAATCTTCAAATAAGGCTAACGTCCTTTAAACACGTTGAGGAGATTATGGAGTGGTTTCACGCTGGAACTGCCTCTCAGCTGAGGCCCTCATGATACACATCTGGGAATTTAAGAAATTTTAAGAACCAAGATTATTTGTATACAAGTTATTGTTTATTACAAGAGACGTTGATGTCTGCTGTAAAAAAAATTTGCAATTTAGTTGAAAATAGTTGAAATAATCATTCACTAATTTCATCTATTTGATCAGAAAGACTATGTGGATTCTCTCCTGACAACATATTAATCTCAGCGGACTGGTCAAGCTCGTTGAGGCTCAATGCTGGGATAGCCAGTTGTTGGAAGATTAACTGGACAGTACCTTTCAAGAGGTTCATGCAGTTATTTTGCACATCCAATGCCAAACAGGCGATGCTTATCACCATGTAGTCAAACTCTCCAACCACTTGAATGCCAATCTGGCATTCATCATTGGCAAGGTGATAGACCAGCATGGGGCATCATCTCAATTGGTAGCTGATGTGACCACTACTTCGGCCTGGTTGAGGAGTACCTGAAGGTAGAGGTGGTGCAGCATGCAGCTGTAGAAGCTGCCAATTAGGAGGCCCCCAAATCAGATCAGTTGCACCATCTGGCAACTGTTAGAAAAATTGGACTGGCAGTTTGTCTGCTTCTCAGGCTCAGTGGTGATCAGCATAACCAGATCCAAGACTCAAATGGAACATTGGGGTTGGGCATAATACACTCCGCGACTTCAAAGAAATCCTGAATGAGAATATCCAAATTTCCAATCATCTGAATGGGGCACCTGTATTGCTGATCAATATGTCCAGGAACAGAGCTTGGGAATCTCCCACCTCATTAAGGAAAATGTTGCCCTAAACGCTTTTATAACAACTTTAGAACTAAGTATATCAGAAATCAAGCAATCATTAGGGCACAAGTGCTTATACTTATCTGACAAACTGGACCAGTTAGAAAAAATTTTGAAATGAACTCTGCAGATGCTGACAGGGTTTACCGGTCAGAAATTGAGTATATTCTTCACCAACGCCCATAATTCCAGTCCCACAGACTCAAACTCTGATGTTGGCGAGGCGCTTTCAGGTTGAATTATTTTGATAATTCTGACCTCTATTTCCACCTTTATAATATTGACCCAAACAACAATTCTAGGAACTCTTACCCACGCTGCTCTAGCTGTCCCAGACAACCGTTATGAAAAAACAGCACATCCAATGCCCATCACTGGTTCATCCAGCTCTACATTGTCACGCCTAAACTTCAGCTCCAGAACCAGTGGTGCTGAACTACTACCCACGCCACAAAGTTTTAAATGAGCATAGATGACGGCGGCAGTTTCAGGGTTAACACCATCAATCGGCCAAAGTTTGACAAGAATGAAACATACACCTTCTTGTCACTGTTTAAAGTTGGCATGGATGGTATAAGCGACTAGGACAAACTGGCAACTTTAAAGAGCTTGTTGGATCCCAGGAGACATGAGTAAGTGATGTCTAAGATCAGTAAGACAGGGCTAATATACCAAAATGTGAAGACCTTTTTTATCACTGGATATGGCATAGCGGAGATGATGATGATCAGGAAAACAGCCTTCCCCAAAATTTCCTTCAATACAATGAGACGATTTTTAAAAATAATTCACTTGATTCTACCTCAAAGCTAAAGTTCTTTATAATCTGAATGTTTTAAATAAATATGATGCATATCGCTCTACAAAATTCTTGAAAACTATATGAAGAACTGCACTGGACTATGCTACCCATGTTGGTGCTTATAACGTATTGCAGATGATGACTTATTTGTGCCGCTGATCTCAGACATTTGACGCGCCCTACAAAAGGAATTGTGACAACTGAGAAAACAGAAGTAAATATCATGCTTAGGACAATAAGGAGATTTGCCCAGCTGCAATAAAACATAAAAGCCCTGACATCTATTACATAACATGCCACCAATGCAATGTGAAGGGACTATATGCCAGTAATTGCCCTCCATAGGGCCCAACTCTAGGTGCACCATGTGTGAGCCGCGGTTATCAATGAACTGAGGAAAGAGTGGCAAAGTAGATTCGGGATATTTTACTTCTGCTAGATCCCAGCAAATCCCCAAAACAACCCACAACAACATGACGCTTTTGACTCTTTGGCCCATTGTACCTGATGACATCCTAGCAGTTACCACCCTCTCACGTCAAGAGGACTACACTGACCAAGATTTTGAAGTATTTATTAAAACTCTATGCACAGAAGCTCAAACAATATGAATTACCAGTTGCCTCCGGTGACATGCTCAGACTAGAGGGGTTTAACATGGCTATTACCCTTGGAGAATTAAAGCAAACCAGCCCTTACTTTGAGACAAATTACAGTATTATCTTGGCCAGGCTAACAACCTTGGAGTACATATACAAAACAAATGACTCTTACTATTCTGAATGTAGTTATGTTAAAATTAGTGTGGAAAAACCCAAGTCAGAGCTTTAGTAGATAGCGGAGCCCTATAAACATTGCATCAAACAAATTAGTAAAAAGACTGGTATTATTGCTAGAAATTGACCATTAAAAAGAAATAATGAACCGCGGGACCCAACTCAACCACCTTGTTAGGCACCTACAGCGCACTTAAACTAAAGTTTGGTTCTCTTGCAATATCAGACCCTGCAATTGTCTTACCAAACACTCACTATGACATCCTCATCATGACCTCCTTCATGAGGATTTATGGAGTCAAAAATGATCTTGAAGAATATAATATGGCTATCCTCAGTAAGAACCTACTGGTGTACTATTAGCGCGAAGATCAACACTGAGAAGCAAACTCCACTGTTCATAAATCTGGCCTTTAAGGGTGGGATTATACCCATTAGCTGTTATAAAAAAAACGCGGTCAAAATTAATACTTCTAAACCACATATTAAATCAGAAGGAATTTATCTGAGGTCTGGGCTCCATTTGTTCAATCCATCCAGCCACTTGTTCAAGTGAACATAGATATTGATCACGATACTGTCAGGACTATACCTCAAAACGTTCACGCCCTTCCACTGCTCACACTGTGAACTGATTGAGACCCAGGGCTCATTCTCACAAGCCATAAAGGAATCAGTGTGTTACTTACTAACTTTTACCCACATCTGATCCATGTAAAATCATATTAAATAAACGCCCTTCTCCAGATTCTACTAATAGAGAAAGTACAAGGCCTACATGAATTCAAAACATCTGAGGAGTTCAGATGGGAGGTAGAAACCCGCGTGGCTGTTCAATCAGTTATACCCTATGAGTCCCTAATTGGATTGATGGAGGACAATAAGGATCAGGCGCTGGCATTATCCAAATAATATAAACAAATTCACACAGTGGAAAATTTTGATTTGTGATGTGCAGAAAACTTATTTTAACCAGAATGACACCAGGTACCATCCACTGATACGCCTTCACCCTATCTTCTGGTCTAAGATGGCAGATGATATTGTCAATGAAGAACTCAACCACCTGGTCCTGAGAGATGCTGGTGCCATCAAAAAGTTTATGGGCTTCATCAGTATTACTTGTATAGAAGAAATATGGTTCAACCATGTGGTGATCAACTACCTGTGACTCATTAATATAAAACATAAGGAATTCAACCCCCTCTTTTAAGATTGATATACTCTTGATTATCTTGCAGGGATAAATATTTCTCGCTATTGATTTGATTTCTGGTTATTGGAAGATTGAGCTGACTTGATAGGAACAAGGTAAATGAGCCATTATAACGGCCAGGGACTATTCCAGTCAATGTGAATGGCAAAGGAGTTACACAATGCCCCTGCCACATTCCAAAGGACCATGGACAGCATCCTGGGGATATCAAGATTTTATATAGGTTTACTTGTGTTAAAAATCTAGGGGCTTTGCTGCTTGTTCACGAATATCAACCCCAAATTGACAATTGCACAGGTTTGTTTTGTGCAATCCTCACGTTGTCTAATGATATATGATATACAATAGATAATAGCCTGAAGACTATTATCCTTAGTTAGAGCAATAGTGTTTGGTCCAACACTTGACTGGTATTCCTCCTCAAAATACTCTAGATGTCCTCAGTAGGGATTATGATCCTTATCCGCCTAACTTGATCCACACTAAGATCCTTAGTTTACAGACTCTCTCTGGTGACACTAAGTTGGATGCAAGTCCTGTCTCAGCTCAGACTCTTTCTCAGGATCCTTGATCCTTACTCTTTATCCTCCTAAAGAGTCTCCAATTAAAGCACACAAGCAGTAATTTTATTGAAGATGAATAGAACTAAAAATGAATTCTGCTATTTAATGTTTTTATTAAGTGAATTCTCAGGGGAATTTATAGAGGGAAATTTGGCGCCCAACCCTCAGATAGCGACTCAGCAATGAAACAGCATCTGTTGCCAAAAATTACCCTTCATTGTATCATCAGCGATAATCTTCCCCATCCTGTTTAGGATTACATAATCAGACATCCTTCAGAACTAAAATGGAAAGACTCAGAAAACGTGTCCCTAACGTTTTCTACTTAATCCTAGTGAACCAAAAATATTTGGCAAGCGACCTGCTTAGATAATGGGACTTGTTACCTATTAAGGCAGGTCACAAACCAACTGATCAATTCACTAATTTCAGGCGACATCAATCGCCTCATAACTCACTTCTTAAATTCCCAATCGGCCAGTGATGAAGCCTGACTGATCCCAATTGGTACATCAGATAGTTAATCATTGATCAACTATCAGAAACACCATTTCATTACAACTCTGCCTAATGGAACCTTAAGTATTCACCCAGATTTATCCACAACGGATCTGAACCAGGCGAATTGCCTAAAATCCCCTGACATTATTAACCCAAAATGGGGTCAACTAATATCCAATTCACTCACTATAAGGAATTATCATCTATTGATCCATGGAAACTAGATGGTTTGAAATATGGGCAAAAATCATAACATCTTGTCTGATATCAAAGTTTTTTCTGAGGATGTTCCATAAAACTCTACAACACCTGAAGGAGGTTTCTGCTGGCTCACTGCTGCTAACCTGAAGTCATAACCAAAAAATGCAACTTCTTCCAAGAGAAGCTTGAGTACCTGGGCTTTGTTATCAACAAGATGGGCCTATGACTCCAGCCCTCCAGAGTAGAGGACATCAATAAGATGAGTATTCTGACCAGCAAGCTGACATCTAGGTTTTCTTGGGATAATTAGCTATTACCAGCGGTCCATAGAAAACTTCAGTAAAATAGGGAGCTACTATTTCACCTGTTAAAGAATAGAACTTAATTTGCATGGATTATAAACTGTTGACTGGCCTTTGACCAACTTCACACCTGCCTTACTATGGCGCCAATCCTTATATACCTAAATTTAATAAGCCATTTATAGTTCAGATGGATGACTCTCTTTCCGCCGTAGGGAGCACGTTGTCCCTACTCAATGAGGAAGGAATAGAGCACCCTGTAGTGTATTGAAGTCAGACGTTGGATATACATGAATGGAACTAGACCATTAATAAAAAATGCTTTGCGGTGGTCTATGTGTGTAAGCAGTTCTGGGTCTACGTTCATGGAATAAACTTTAAGGTGATAACCAACCACTTCTTGCTATGGTGGCTGCAGATTCTCAAGGAGCCATAGTGACGCCTAGCTCACTAAACATTAAAGTTGCAGGCATATGACTTTGAGATCCAGCACTGGCCCACTGTGAAGCATCAAAATGCCAACGGGCTGTCTTGACTCCCTACCATTACGTTGACCGCTGGCATGGAAGACAACCTTTATGATAAGATTGTGAACAAGCAATATGAGGATGAAAAGGAAGAGGTACGGCGCTTTGGATTGACTGATCAATAACATTGTCATTAGAGATGTAAATCTATTTTAAAATTAATCAAAAAGTGTGAATATTATACCATACCAATGGAGTTTACAAACCTGATTGTCAGAGCACAGAAAGCCATTGGTCATGAAAATTTTTAAGAAGACGTATGAACAACTGAAGCTACACTATTATTGGAAAGTGATGTAATTTGACATCCACAAGCCCTCAGCTGTTGCAAGGTCTTACAAGCAGAAGCACCATATTGTAATAGTACTGTGTATCGACTGGTCAAGCCAAAATTTGATTTCCACACCATGCTAATTGATGTTGTGGGTCGCTAGCCACCAGAGGAGTCCAATTTAAATACATTGTGGTGGCTATTGACCACCTTTTTAAAATGGGTCAAAGCCAAATTGTTCAGAGATTTGGGGGCCATGACAACCACCAAATTATTTTAGAGTATATTTTTTCTATTAGCACAGATATCACCAATTCCTGCTTATGAATAATAGCTAACTACTTTTCTGGTCATTGTCAAGCTCACCGATTTGATAGGTTTATGCAGAGTACCATAAAAGCCCTACCACCCCAAAATCAAAGGTATGGTAAAGCGGATCAATGGCACTTTTGTGTGCATCCTGTGAAAATTCCCATTGGGAAATATTTTTAAGTTGGAACCTCCTCTTTCCTCGACATCTTCACATATAATAACACATACCACTAATCCATGAGAAGGTCACAATTTCAACTCATGTAACGGCAACAACCCGCCTATCCACCAATTTTGCATTCTTGCATCCATGGAGAGGAAATGACCTCTAGCCAGTATAAAGTCAAATCTATCTGGACGTTGATCAAGCTTTGAAACAGAGGCCTACTCCAACACACTGGTCCAGAAAATGAAATGTAGAGAGTGCAACAACCAGAAACGCCATCCCCTACCATGCCTCAGCTTAGGGGAGCAAGTGCTCTACTATGAAAAGCATCGATTTGGCAGGATGAACTGAATAAATTTCTCTAAAAGGGACTATATAAGATTATAACAAAGACTTAAACTAATACATACACGCTCAAGGACCCCAAACAAGGGCATATCATTATTAAAGTATATTTTAAATTCCTGAAGCAATCCATGCAGGTCACCAAAATGACAGCCCCAAACCCCCAATAATCTTATCGCTGGTCACCAGCAATTTGTCAATCCCCTATGCTTGGTCAAGTGGGGTGTAATGAAGAGATTTGGGACTGAGCAAACATATGAAATTGAAAGCCTTAGCAATACCCCAAATTACTCCATAGACTTCATCACTACCCTCGCCCCACTGCCTGTATCTCTAGAAGATCAATTCCTAGTGATCTGCCATCAGATAGTTCGCCAGAATTTTCCTACCATACTAATAAGCTTTTGTAAATTAATTTTGATATACTTTCCAGCCTTCAGTGAATCAATCCATGTTGATCCATCAAACAAATGCCCAAAAGCAGTTCTAAACCCTTTTGAATGTAATTTGTTGAAAAATCCAATAAGGAAGTCGCCACTGATTAATATTGTCAGGAGAGTATCTGTAACTCTCCGTTTCCCAGTGTGGCGGTGCAGATTGCACAGGGCCAACGCCAGGAAACCAGCCGATATAAGGGCAGCTGCTAGTGCCCCACAGATGGTGCTGGAGCTGAAGCAGTTAACCATGAAAGTGGTTATCCACAGTGGTAATCCTTCAACTGAAACAACAGGGTGCTGGGAGGGAGCAGTAGGGGCGGCACAGGTCAGGGAATCTGGGCGGCCCAACGGAGCACCAAAAGAAGGTCTTACCATTGTTACAATCAACTGGTTAATATATTGCAAGACCTCCTCGAAGAGGTCCACGCACAGGTTAACTGGAAATAACATAAAAAGATGTGCAAAAATTGGGTTTTATTTTAATGGAAAGATGACCAACAAGGAATGTTGGTCAGAGGAAAATGTATTTAAGCTTTTACGGGGGAAATTGGGTTATGTCGCAGTGGGCCCAAGCAGCAACTCACCAATAGGGCGATACTTCCATCCAAGTTAGTAAAATAGGCTGAAACTGACTTCACTCGAGTTATTGACTGAAGTTGGATTTGACCCAAGTGCATTATTTCATAGCAGGAACGGAATTTGAACCCTTGTTCTAAAACTAAGCAAACCAAACCATCTCCTTAATTTGGTAAATAGTTCATTTTAACGCAAATGCCTTGCTGCAAGGCTGGGCCCTAGGTTCCTCCTCCAGGCCAACCTGAGCATACCTGGCCTGCACCCAGCGCTGGTCCATGGTATGCTTCATGTCTGGAAGGGCCTGAAGTTTCACCTTTTGGGCTTCTTAGCACCCATCCTTGTCTTTAACATCTACACCCACAATAACGTCATTGGTACATGACAAATATGAAGATGCCCCAACGTTGAAATAACAACTACCAAACCCCTATTACTATGCCAATGGCCCATTTTTGGATTCAAATGGAAATTCCTGGAAGATATGGAGGCCAAGGAGAAAACAATACTTGGGCTGCATCATATTTTTGGAACAATCCCTGAATGAAATGGATAGATGTGGCAACTCACACTTTGTTATCAAATCTAGTATTTGGACTTTTGTTTACATTTAAGATGACATATTTCCACGCTGGAAGTACTAAAAGAGACTGCAGCGTACTTGAAGAATTTTAATTAAATAAAGGCTTAATATTATAATAAGCTTTACATTTATTTCAAGGTATACTTTCCTCATATAGCTTTACTTAATTAAGCGCTACAACACTTGTGGCACTCTCACCTATTTGTTGTTAAATTGCAACACATGCGCTTGTTGTTAAATCACATGAGGCATCCAGTTTGTTCATATCTTTTAAGATTAGCTGAGTGCACACAGCCGCTTGCCAAATCTTAATAAAGTATCTACATCTGCATCTGATGGATCAAATAAGAACTGCACCTCTTCATATTCTCATAAAATGGGTTTCTTTGACGCTCTGCTTCAATCTAGGTATTTAAGCTATGATATGAAAATTAATTGGGTTCCTTTGGCTCTACATGAATTTCCGCCAGTCAAAAAATTCCTTAGTAATCTTCTAAAACTCTTTTCCCTTTTCCATTTCCCCTTTGATTCCTCTTACTTTTACTCTTCCGCTTCAACTTTTGCTTCCACTTCCACATCCTCTTCCCTTCTTCTACTACAACTGGCTTGAAAACCTGGGGAAGATAACAACAGGATTTGAAGTTATCTTGGGTGGACACCTGGGGGTCAACTTTTAGTATCAAATAAGAGAAAAGCTATAGGAGTCCCTCTAAATAGTACACTCTGGGAGGATCACATCAGTAGTCATTGAGATGGGTAAACTCAGTAAATTAGTAGCTGATATGCAGTATCTCTCAAGGTGTATTGTGTGACAAACGCACACTACTGAACTGGTTAAGTTATTTCTTAGAACATCTTTGTTATTCCTTGATTTTTCAACCTCAGTCCCATGGCAAGGCCTATTATGCTGATTATTAGTTAATTGCTTCACAATAATCAGTTTTCTATAATTCTGTTATAATTAAGCTCTACTCTGGGATGTGTTAAAATATTAAATAAATTTGCAAAAGTGAACTAAAATAGTATAATCATAAAAATAATTTAAGTCAATCTCTTAGCTAATTAACATTGCTGTCATGCTTCTAGGAGCATAAATGAGTTGGAGTACAACTGATGTAATGATTACAGTGGGTACAATAGGAACAATTGTACCCATCTACAGGAAAAGGCTTTATAAAGGAGTGAGGAACAGCATGTGATGGTTCTGGAATGACTGAGGGGTTTAATAATGAAACATATGGCAACAAGAGTAGAAAACTCAGACATTAGCGTTAGATTTAGTTATATTTATAAACAAAAAAGTTGTTGAAAGTTAGATATCCAAAGTCAAGTCAAGATTAATCAACAATATAACTCTTCCCTTGTTTTAAAACACTTTTAATGATATTTTTTAGGGAGATGACTGCCATAGTAGGGCAGTGGGACTTTGCATGGACTCACGTGATTGTTCCTATTGGACAAGTGTTTGATGATATATAATCGAACAACAAATGCTCTAGGATTACATGCATTACTTTCCAAAGCGTGGATTTTTATGTGTTTTTTTAGAATTAGTACATATTTTTAGCACTAGGTAGTCCCAACCTAGGGATACACCGATCTAAAAATTAGTACATATTGCAGTATGGTAACAATCAAATTATTGAACCTACACTAGGTTCCTTGGTGCATATTGTCTTGGATTGTTATGTCTTACAAGTCCAGGCAGCTCCATAAGCTTCACTTTTGAATCTTAATTAGCTCCCTGACCAATTTTCAATATACTCTTCAGGCCGTATCCCATCCTAATCTTCACCAATTGAGTGCAATAAGGGAGGCAAGGCAGGCGGCCAACTATAGAGCAACAGGAAGAGATAGAATCCTTTAACACTATGAAACTGTAATTATAGGTGAATATTGGTGGTCCCATGTAAAGGGCCCATTAAGATATATAAGCAGAAGATAACTTTCAGAGAATTTGTTCTAAGGTTTTATGTGCCTTCTCAAAATTCTGGTTAGTCTCAGGATGATAAGGGAAAGCTTGAACTTTTTAAACCCCACTAGCTTATTTAGTTTGGGGATTATCCTAGAGGGAAAATTGATAGCATAGTCCATCAAAAGGGCGTGTGGACACCTGCGCCTATTAATAATGTGTTCTATGATGGATTTAACAGTAGTGATTGCTCTGAAAGTGCAAATGGATCTTATCTTGATCCTTTAATCAAGCGGATAGTGGTCACATTTATCTATCTGGCTCAAGTTGTTGACAGGTAAGGTCCAATATCATCAATTTAGATTGTAAGCCAATACTGTTTGTGTTCAACTAATTGATAGGAGGTAGATGTCATGAAGGGCTTTTCCATTGACATTCTTAACAGTTCATCAAAAATATCCTGAATATCTATTCTCATGCATTCCCAGTTGTAGCTCTGTTGGAATCACTTCATAGTTTTGTTCAGTCCACTTTGAACAACAATTTGATGAACTTCATTACATTTATAGACCATTTTAATGGGCCATGTACAAGCATTTCTAACCATCACACTTAATTTTGTAGAGTATACCTTTTTTGGTTTCTGTGTTCCATTAATAATCAATTTAAAGGCGTCTAATGGTAGGCTGTTCAGCGTCATAGTTGCATGCCTTCATTTTAAATAGTTGGTCCACATAAGGGATAACGCAGATTCATTAAGCAACCTGGAAAGTCCACTAGAATAGTAATGAGAAGCTCATTATTGGTGTTTTTTTGTAATTGTAAGCCTGGAACTTCAGTATACACTTGAATTGACATGCTTATGGTTCTCTTAGATTTTAAAGCCACGCAATGAGGCGTGATTGGTGATGACCTTAAACTTAGAATCATGAAGGTAAAGGCGTCATTATTCATAAGTGAAAAAATGTAAAGGCTTATGTTTAGTTATATATAGTTTCTCTCCTGCTTAATGAATGTGCATCTGCAAAAGGCTGCTGGACCTCCACATATTTATCACATTGAAATATTATGCCTTCATTTGCTGTCAAAGTGGCATTAGATTAAACAGTAAATGGGCGGATGAAATTTGGATAGGGTGACACAGGCGCCCAGGTTAAAGTTACCTTTAACTTAATGATATCATCCTTTCACTTAGAAGACCAATAAAAGGCCACCCCACTCCTTAATAAACTGAATGATAGTTCAGCTATTTGTGCGGATCCTTGTTTAAACTAAAAATCTTATTCTACAATCACTAAAAACGCCTGCACATCCTGTTTGCTTTCAAGGCCCACAACGCAATTTATGGCATCCAGATTTTGGGATTAGGGTGTATCCCTTTAGTGTTGACAATGTGACCCAGATACCTAATTTGAGTCTTGAATAATGGACAATCTCTGAGTTAATATTCAACTAAGCTTTGGCTATATTTTAAATATTCTCCTAGGTTAAACAGACGCTGTATAAAGGTGCGCAAAATTACGTTGGTGTCATAAAGATATATAATGTTGCAACTCCATTTTAAAGTCACCTAGGATGGTGTCCATGGCTCTCTTAAAGGTGGTAGGGCATGCGCGTTGGCTGTTATAGCTTTTGGGACGTGATAATTGCGCAATTTTCCTGTTCCTCCTTAAACAGGGTAATCTTTCATTAGCCACTGATGAAGTCTAAAGCAGCTAAATTCTTGGCAACTCTTAATCACTTGAAAGCATTGTAATTTTAGTAAGGGGTTCAAATCTTTTTATTGATTTTGTTTAGTCAATGATAATCAATTACTAATTGGTTAGACCTATTCTTTTTTTCTGATAGGTGTAGGATGGACCCAAGGACTGCAAGGCGGCACAATAATTCCTTGTTGCATTAAGTTTGTTGAGCTCTTTTTATACAAATTTATTTTAGGCTCTGCAAAGCCTTATGTGCCATAAGCATATTGACTTGGAACACTAGTGTCAATGTGATGTAGGATTCCTTTAGAGCACCCCAGATTGTAATCACTGGTGGCAGACATATGAGCGTATCTCTGTGATAAAGACAAGGCTTGATTTTTTTGTTTCTCCTATGAGAACTTTAATTGATTTAAGAGTTCATATGCTTTCTGAGTGGCATTTTTCAGGCAAACTACAATAGTTCTCCAAAGAGTTTGATTAAATGTACTTCTTCTCAGGATACTATATGAGCATATGCAATTTCCTGCCTATCTCATGGTAATCTTTCCAAGTGGCCATGTTAGCCAAGAGAACGAAAATTTTCTTGTAGCCAATGATTAACCCAGGAGCCGCTTGAGGCCTATCTGTAATTTTCCCATAGAGAGTAGAATTTCTCAAACAATCTCTTTCTGCTAAGCATCACTTTTAAAAATCAATTCAGCCTGAAATTTAGCTCCACTAAAGAGATTTACGAAAACTATTAGCAAATATGGCGGGAAACCCCGCAAAAGAACCCGCAGGCTATGCCAAACGAGAAAGCACCACCCCAAACGAAGCAACCCTCGGTTACCCACCTCAGGGTCAACCAGAATCACCCGCTCTCAAGCAGCAGCCATGAAAGCAGGCACCACCCCCAACCTGGAGCTACTCCAACTAGCGCCAGTTCACCTGATCGCACTTCTGCAACCTGCACGCCTAACAGCTCTGTGTGCGCTGCCTCCCATTAACCCGCTGGGCCCCCTCCAACCAAGGAGGCCATCACCCACGCTGTTTTAATGGCGTCTGCTCAGTTGAATGCAACTCAGCCCATCCAGACATTCACCTCCTCCATTGTGTCAGCTAATTCAGCCCCATCTATTATTGCTGACGCCGTGTTTCTGGCTCCCTCCATGAGGGGCGATACCCAGCTACCTGGCCCCCAAATCCTCAGATGTAAGGTTGGATTAGCCGCACATTCTGGTTCACTAAGCACAAAATTGGGACAATCTACTCTTCCCAATGAGAATTCAATTGGTTCAGATTTTGGAACTTCACACCAGTTCCAATCTCACCCGTCCCATTTAAACCCCATAATTGGCACTTATCAAGTCGGCACTTTATCTCAATATGCTGAAAACGACCAATTCACCAATCAGCCAGTGAGTTTTGCCCACGAAATCACAGCAAATACTCGGGCTGAATTTACCCAAATAGATTGGGATGGTGATGAAACATCTCCCTCCTCCCAACTGGCTGGAGTTAATTCTAATCTGGATGGGCCTCCCCAATTTAGCGAGGCCCAACAAACCGCCCCTCAATTTAATATGACGCCAGCAACTGCTGTAACATTCCAGAAACAAGGGAACTCCGCAAACTTGTCCAAACCACCAGCTCACACTCAACCTGCAATTGCAGCCCAAAGCAAACACAAACGTACCAAAGGAGCCACTGGGGCGTGGCAAAAACCTCTGGCACCAACGCTACCCAAAGCTGATCCCCGTGAAGTGGCGTTTATTGCTGATGTTAAGAAGAAATGGGCCGAAACTAGAGCGCAAAAAGCTCTACTTCGCTCAACCCTCTCCCACGCAATTCGCCTTTATTATGGGCATAACCCTGTTGAATTCTATACAGAGGATTACTTCTCATACTTTGCAGCGATTGCGGAGACATTCCCTATTAACACCACCATACATGAATCAGTGGAGGGCCACCACATCGATGTGGGCTTCACTGAAGCTGCCCTTGCTGACCATGCTGCCACCCTCCAGGTCATTATTCCACGCGGATCTCTTCGCATTTCCCGCACACGCTCTCACCTGGAGAAAATTTCATGGGTTACTTTTCCCAACCTACCAACGACTGTTGATCCTGAGTCTCTTAAACTGGCACTCCATCGTGGTTTAATGGAGTTTGGGTCTGTTCTTTCAGTGGACTTTAGCGTCCCCTCTTACTATGCTCCCACTCAAAGAGCTCGCACTGCTAGGGCGTAGTTCATCCCCTCCCCCACTGTATCCCGCAACATTGAGGTTATTCCTCGTGTGGCGGTAGTTGGGGCATGCCCTGAGATCTTCTTTGTCGACCCTGATCAGGCGCGCCCCCGGTGTTCATGGTGTAACGCCCTTGGACGCCTGTATAGTGGCTGCACAGCTCGAAAACAAGCCCTCTTAGCCACCACCCAGGGGCCTAAACCAGGCCAAAAACGATCCCACTTGGCTGCAGCAGCAATTCCACAACCCACACATTGGGTCCCCTTTCAAGACTTGTCCCCTGAGGCCTTACGCCTAGCAGTTGAAACAGCTAACCCCACTATTGGTATGGGATACCTTCGCGCTCATGCCCCCCTTCCAATGGGCACCCCCTCCAATCTCCCAGAGTCAACTCCCTCTCTCACCAAGCGCAAGGCATCTCCCACAGGGTGCCCCTCGTCAGCCACCCCCACTAAGGGCTCCGCGGCACCCCCACCAACCTCCACCAGCAATTTATCGCATCAACCCTCAGCTCCCAATGGAGCTATGCCCACCAGCATGGACTGGCAACTCGCGGCCTGCGGTAGAAGTGCCACCTCAAAGAGTCCTACCCCAACCCCACAGTCCATTTCGTGCGGATCCTTTGCAGTGTTGGAGGAAGTGAATATGGACTCAGACTCATCAAATGGGGACACCGCGGAGGTCACCATTGAGCACCCTCAGGTCCTTCCCCTGCAACGGAGCGGGGGCAGCATCCTAGGCTGGCTTACTGGGTCCTCCGCCCCCCACCCTCTCCTTCCCCTCAGAACCCTCGACGCTCCTCACGTATTTCAGCTAATAGTCAAGCTAAAGGACTCAAAACTAGCCGCCTCACAGCAGCAGGTTTAAGCGCTGGCAACCCCCAGGACATGGAGGGGAACAGCCATGAGTCCCCATGGCAGCACCCTGGCCCTGCAATCTATCAACGCAAATGGGTTGCGGGACTTTAAGTGGAGAGCCCGTCTCCTCCGAAACTTCAGGTCAGCACAAATTGACATTGCTGCTGTCCAGGAGCCCCATATCCTCCCCCACGAACAATCTGCATGGAATGAACAGTTTGGAGGCAACTCCTTCTGGACAAACCATGCCGCCCTTATTGTTTTGAATCCCCGAGTTAAAACCCATTCTTTTTCACAATATCTAGGTGGCCGCCTCATACTGGCCAAACTCACCACTTCTGACTTCTCCTTCTTCGCTGCAAGCATCTACCTTCCTAATGCAGGTCATGAGCAAAATCGGCTCTTGGAAGTTCTCCTCCAATTCAATCTCCCACGGAATATAGTCCTCTTAGGAGATTTCAACACAACCATAAGTCGCATCCGTGACTCTTACCCCCTGCAGCAAAGGAACGCCCTGGATCAAGTCGCCTCCAGGATTTCCTTCGCCTGAGTGGCTTTATAGATGCTCTTCCACCCTCCGCGTCTGGCCTAGGTTGCATGACTAGGATCCAGTATGATGGAGGAGCTTTCCAGTCAGCGTCACGCATAGACATGGCACTGATTGGCCCCCTGCTAATTGGCCGCGTCTCCTCTCCCATCTCTCGTGACAACCATCTGAGTGATCACAGGTCACTCACCGTTGTCCTCACCACCACACTTAGACCGTCGCATAGGTTCTGGCCTAGGGTTGCCTCAGCTCTTCTCAACGACCCCTTCACTAAGGAGAAGCTGTCTATGACCATCCGGGATACTCTCACCTCCCCCCCACCCCACCTGCTTGACCACAAGGCTAAATGGGCGGTGACCAAGGAGGGCATCACCCGCGTTGCTTACAACTGTGCCAAAGCCCAGATGACTGCAGCTCGCGCCAGAGTCAAAAGGGCGGAAGCCAGAATCAGACATCTAGAGCGAAACTGCCAGCCTTCGCCCTCTCCCAGATGGTTGGAAGACTGGGAAGCGGCGCAGGAAGCACTCCGCTTGGAGCTCACACTGCAGGAAGAACGGGCAGCAAACTTTACAACATTTTGTTACTATGCTCAATGGGAACGCCCCACCCGCTTTTTCTTTCAGAAACAGAAAGCCTGGTCAACAGCGCAGGATATTACTGCACTGAAGATTGGCACTACAACCACTTCAGACAAGGAGGAAATCACGCAGGAACTACACCGCTTCTACTCCAGCCTCTTCCATGCCACCCAGGTGGACCCATCGGACATCCAAGACTTCCTGTGGCGGGCTCCAGAGCCGCCCATTGACCCACGGGCTGATGAGGCTCTACTGGCGCCTATTTCCATCCAGGAGGTGATGGAAACCCTTCTGAAATTCCCACGGCTTAAAGCCCCAGGCCCAGACGGAATACCCTTTGAGGTGTACCTTATGGAACCTGCAGTGATAGCCAGAACCCTCCGCGACCTCTTCGCTGCACTCTTGGTGAATGGCGAGGTCCTCCCCGACTCCAGAGGCTCAATCACGACCCTCATTCACAAGAAGTCAGACCGTGAGAACCTGGAGAACTGGCGCCCCATAGCGTTGATCAATATAGACCACAAGCTCTTCACGAAGCTTCTGGCCAACCGCATCACCAAATGGGTGTCACCTCGCCTCTCCCCATCCCAATACGGTTTTATTCCGGGGAGGTCATTATGGGACAACTATAATGACCTTCACGTGACTTTGACTGCTAACTCTCGTAAGGTGAATGGCTTTGTGGCTCTCCTGGATATGGAGAAAGCATATGATCGGGTAGCCTGGAAGTATATTGATGCTTCCCTGGCCCGCTTCCATCTCCCACCCGCAGCTAGGCGCTGGATATCAGCGCTCTATGACCAGCTACACACCAGAGTCCTGGCGCCAATGGGTTTTACAGTGGCAGTACCAGTTGGACAAGGTCTCCGGCAAGGGGACCCCCTGAGCCCTATCCTTTTTAACATCACCCTTGACCCCCTCTTGGCCTCCTTACAGGACAAGCTAACAGGGATTCTGGTCCCAGGTAAAGCCCCCACACGCACCATGGCATTTGCAGATGACACTGCCATTGCATTTGGATGCCCTGGGGATGTTGCCCTCGCTGCTGTGACCATTGAGAGGTACACCAAGGCGTCCAACGCCATGGTCAACACCTCCAAGACAACAGTTGTGCAGGTCGGCTCCCCCACATTCTCCCCACCATTTGGTATTGAACCTGAGCGCGGTACCTTCCGTCACCTGAGCGTTCTCACCAACCAACAAGGAGTTGCGCTAAAAGACAATGAGGACTTGCTCCTTGCAGCAGTAAACTCCAGGATTGCCAGCTGGAACCGGCGGCACATCACCCCCCAGGGTCGAGCTCTGATGGACAATGTGTTCCTTCTCTCCAAAGTCTGGTTCCTAGCGCACGTCTGCCCATTCACAGATGCCTCTTATACGCGGCTCAATGTACTCCTCCGCTGTTGGATCTGGGGCTCAAACCATCCACCAATGGCCCTCTCAACCATTGCCCGACCCTGCAATGAAGGGGGCCTAGGGCTTCTGGACACGCGATCCCACGCCACCACAATCTTCCTGAAGTTCCTATGGCCGATTGTCTGCTGGGACGCGACCCCCATGCCCCAATGGGCGCCCGCCCTCCGCCAGTCAGTGTCAGCAGCTCTGGGTCTTCCTAGAGCATCTCTGACCTCATTAGGGGAGTGGCTCACAAACCACCCAGGCCATCGCCTAAACCAACCTCATCCCCCTACTGGAACCAGGCTCTCCTTGCCCTGAAACGAGTAGGCGCGCGGATCCACCATGCCTTCCCATACAGAAGGGAAGGCCCTGGCCTCAGCCCACGTCGCCATGCAATTGTGCACAATGGACAAGTTGTCACAACTCGCCTTAACCCCCAAGATCGTCCTCCCATCCGCCCAAGACTCCTTGAGCTCCTCCCTCCCTCCGTGAGATTTGACCTTAAGGAATTGTGGAAGGACGTCTATTACCCCATCCTTTCAGCAAAGGTGTCCAACACCTTATGGAGGGTGCTCCACTGTTCATACAGGACAGGGGACCGGACTGGCCCTACCTTCCAGCACCGAAGCTGCCCCCACTGTGTGGAGCCTATTGACTCCCATCTCCATCGTTTTTTCACCTGTACAGGTGTCGCCGCATTTTGGCCAAAGGCCCACGCGCTCCTCCATGCTCAGCCCTGGTCTGGACACCCTGTGCAAGACCTCATGTTTGAGCAGACATTGCCTGGTTGCCACTGACCCCTCCGTGTCCTCGCCTATGCCACAGCCATCTGGACCATCCATAACTCCTTCCTTCATGCTGCCTTTGACCAGCAGGTGTGGACCCTACCACACATGATCACCCACTTTCAGGTACACTTTGAGATGGCCCTGAAGGTCTGCACTATGTCGCCAACCCTCCCCCGCTCAGTTGTCACTGCAGCACGGCTCTGGCGCGCAAACCCCCTCCCTTTCTCGATGCCTCCTCCTCCCTTCCCTCGCCTCAGGCTCTTAGAAGCCCAGGCGTAATTCAATAAACATCGATGAATCCCCCCCTTTGGTTGGGACCATCTAGTACTAAAAAAAGAGAGTAGAATTTCTCATAGCATCAAATCCAGTAGATCCAAAGACAATCCAGTGTTTACAAAATGTTGTCCCCATGAAACAGCTTACAAATTGTTGATGCTTGTAGAGGATAACTTTTTTTCTAAAATGGTAGAAGGAGGGACTGACTATGACGACCAACTTGCTGATATCAAATGAAAATTAATCTATTGGTTTAACTTGCATAAATATTTGATTGCGGTTAATAATAGAAAACTTTTCTTCTAAAGAGTAATGTAAATGCAATGACTGACAAAAGTCTTAAAGAAATTTTTACTAATAATTAAGAACTGCTCCATAGAAGTTGGGGAAATTGATAACAAGTAAACATTGATAGTTGCTATTATGCAATACTATAGCATGGTAGCCGACTTGTAGTGACCAAAGCTCCTTTGCAAAGCAATGTGTGACTCTTTAATAACTATATTGTTTGGACCAGCCATTTCATATTGTTGACAATGGAAACATCAGGAGCGATCTTTTTTCTATTTAAAATGATATGAGATCACAGTAAATGGGGCGCCACTATCAGCTATCTCACAAACTTAATTCTTATATTATAAGTACATTGATATAAGCTCAAACTGAAAAGTAGTTTAGATCTTCAATTGAAATAATAAAATCGTGGTATCAACTTAATCGAGCATATTGCTATTGTTCTCACAACGTCTAGAATATGTGTTTTGAAGTTTTATAAGATGAGAAACTCTAAGCCGTTTAAAAGGAAAAGTCTTCTGACTCATCTGATCCTCAAACCGGGCCTGTTCTTAGAGTTTTGCAGCATTAGTTTTGAAAAGATATCTTGGACTTCTTTCTTTAGCTCAGCGCGCTGGCTATGTGTTACATCTAGACTTAAGGGGTTGAATTTGTCCTGTTTATATGCATGAAATAGATAAATGTTCAACAATGAAGTATCCCTCCTCTACTGCTGATTGCTTTTTACTGGTCCTAATCATCCACAGGCAATAAGACATGGTCTATATTAGTCCATTTTGGGCATTAGAGGCATAATGACCTTTTGAATCGCAAATCCAACAAGTCACTCAGTGATTCCTCGCCATAATCCAGCATATCTGCGTCATGAATACCAAGCTTTTACTGAATTTTTTTGTGGTACTTAGCCATCAATAAGAGCAGTTGTCATCAGTCTCTACAGAAATTTACCAAAAGCGATTTCACATCATTGTAATTCAATCATGGCTGGGTTGTCTAAGTCTTTTCTAAAGCGGTCAATAGATATCAGTGCAACTCAGGGTAGTCTGGGGTAGCTTTTAAAAGAGCAACTATCAGAAAATCAACTGTGGGCTCTACATGTTGGCAGGCCAACCAGTATGAAGACTGGTCAGCCCTTGCCATTTCTCCTTAGGCATGGGTTCAGCAGCGCCAGCTGACCCCTTGGCGTGTCACCTGCACCAATTGGAAATCTCCTAGCCTAACCCCCAAACTACAAAATAAATTATAGACTTAAATCAAAAGGTATATTAGGCAAAGGGAGATATTTATTAAAAAGGGAAGAGCCAGGTATTTATATTATTTACAAAAGGGCTATTGCGCTACCACTGATCTATCAGCTTTCAGCTAGTTCATCCAGATAACCACTCTCTCAGCCTTCTGCTGCACTTACTCACTTCCCAGGAATCAACCCTCTCACCTTATCCTTCCCAATGACCAATTATTAGTTTTGGCTCATCCTCAGCCTTAAGTTACCGGTGAGCTGTATAAATGATTAATATAAATAAACGTTAAATTTGGATTTGACCTTGAAATTTGGTTTTGTGCCAGAAACATCTTTGGTCTCTCAAGTAACTTGGGACATCTTAGCTTCATTCTTACACACGTTTTGACTCATCATAGTTGCTTGTTTGGATCGCCTTTTTCAGGTGAAAATATATTTAATTAAATATGAGACGCCAGAAACAACCTTGGCCACCTTTAGCTTGGGATCAGTAGTTTCACTGACATTGAATAATTAGTTTATTGTAGCATCCTTTGCATATGTCGCAAGTACTCCAATTTAGGCAGCAAAATCATAGGTAGACGGATAATAGCAATTACATTGGCTTTCTGCCAGAAATTCTCACAACTGTGTACAAATGGCAGTTGGCTTCAAACACAGATTCCACCAACAGATACTAATTGGATCATCCTTGGCTATTATTCACTGGTGATCCTTATACTAATTTTGGGCCACTGATTGGCCCCACTTAAACCCAACTTCCTAACTTGGTGGAATACTACTTTTGGCTCTAACCAAATTTGGGAGCAACTAACCAGCAATCATATCAAATACCATGAAATTCATTCAATGAGCCATTCCACCAGGATTGGCCATATCCTCTTAATATAATGATAAATCATTGGAGGAATTCATTTGTTAAAATTCTGAAAGCAATAATCAAGTCAAATTCAGTCAAATTGTCTTTACTCTAAACTGGCCTGGGCCTTGCATTAGAACCAGTCAGCAAACTCAGTGATGATCTCATTCTTTTAAATTGGATAATTATGATCCAGCCTTGTGAGTGGATATCTTCTCAGGACTAAAAATTTCTTTTTATACTGCGTTCTTAATGTTTAAAAGCTCCAGTTATTCTCAGAAAAGTAAGGCATAATTAGGTCACAGCATCAATCATACAAGAAAATTATCATTGTGGTCACTCTGAACAAGGTGTCAGCTCCATACATGGTCTTTTAAACATATTTGGGAAGAACTGCGCATTTTGTGCCAATCAAACTTGGGAAGGTTAACAAGATTGAAGTGCTTAATAACTTGAAACAACATCCCAGAGGCAGCGCATAACAAAGCAGTTTTGGAAGACTTGACATGTGGCTCTGAAGTGCTAGGTTCATTATGACGACTCTAATCCTATGCTGGAGTTCATGATGACGAGGTAAGGCTAGAAGTTTGTATGGAATGAGTCATTTTGGCTAGATCATTGGGTGAAGATGGATCCCACTTCTAATGATTCATCATAATAATAAGTCAGGTATGTCCTGAGCTATAAATTTAGGGTCATGCCAACAGCATCCTTCACTTAAGTCAATTTTAATATGACGTTCCCATGTCAATCATTCTTCATATTCTTATCAGTATTGCTGTTAAAACTTTTTTAAAAAGTGATTTCTTCCCTCAATTGGCGTATTGAGGTTCTGAACTCTGCAATTTTTTGTCTTCTGGTCTTTTTTCGCATCCTATAGTTTCAGGGTAATATTAAAGGTCATCAATAGCATTCATTACATCTCTCAAATTATTATGTAGGTGAAAGGTCTTCTTTAATGCATCAATATTTTGATGCATGGAGACTAGTTGACTCTGAAAAAGCTTTAGTTCTTCCTGTAGGAAATTTTTATCTTTCAGTGTAACGCCAAAGTGTTGCGGCACAATTCACATCTCCTACTGGATGTATAAGCTGAGTTCTTCTTTCAATTTTGTCTTGTTGAATAGCAGCTCTTACAGCATTTATTGTTTTTGGGCCTCTAATAGAAACCAGTTTTCCTTAGACCCACTAATTTTAAGGTCTCTCTTGTTTTTAATTTGTCATCTGATCTCAATCAGGTTGCAGTTCCAATGGCTGACAAATTCGTCCAGTTGTTGTAAGATTTGCTGGCTATGTTTATGGTTGAAGTCCAGAGTTTGTCTTACACCCTGGAAACCGTTTACTAGTTGGCTATGTAAGGCTAGGAATAATCTAAATTCTTCTGGTTTCAATTTTATACTTCTTATTAAGCATAAAGTCAGATAGTAGTCACACGGGGATTATTCACAGATGGTCGGATATACCAGTATATATTTTCCAAAGCTCTCAGTGCTGCTGATGAAGTATAGTATCTGGCCATGATTCATGCCACAATTTTGCTCAAAAATCCTTGAGAAAATTCTTTTAGTTATGTCAGCAGTAGAATAATGAGGACATAAAATCAATGGATTCATAAATAAAACAGCTATAATCCACGCAATATCATTTATAAATTCTGATAGAACTTCTCTCTGGTGAAGGATTAGGAACAAATCATTCAAACTGAGATAGATAGTTACATCTTAATTCAGCTCAGACCAACTGATAAGGACTAGGCGGAATTACATAGAGCAAATTATTAGTCATTATTTTATTCTCTTTTTGTGGTTTGGTTTCATACTGGTCTAGATTGCTTCTTAATATTAAATGGGTTGTATATAGCAGCCTTTTGTAAAAATAAACAAAATGAAGTGCGTTGCAAATGCACACTACTGCACAGGCTTAATTTACTCCTTGGAACTTCTACTATCTTCTTTACTTGCTCGTCCTATGTCCGCTTACAAGGCTTATTACGCTGAATATTGTATAGAGTTTTACACAATACTCAATTTTCTACACTTACTTGCTTAGTAAAACTGTACTTAAGAAATAACCTTAAGATACTAGAAAATTTGGATATAAGGTGAATCTTTACTAGATAAACAAAGGATATAATTATAAACAATTCTCTATACACAGAAGAATGAAGTCCTGAATTTAGGAGCACAATTGAAAGGGTGTAAAATGGGTACAATAGTCATAAATACTCATATGTAGGAAAAGACTTGTTAAAGAGTGAAGATCAGCACTTGATGATTCTTTAATGACTGGCGGGTTTGAATGATGGAACAGATTGCAACATCAGTGGATGACTAGGACATTTGCATTCATTCTAGTTTCATCCAGTTACAGAAATAAGTTCTTATATGCTAAGTTGAGTCATCACTTTTACAACAAAAAGTTTTCATATCCATATGATAGGGAAATTCAAAGTAAGATAACAAAACTTGAGTGGTCAATATATTTTTCCCGAAAATATAACCGCTTGGAAACAAAACATAACCAGTGATTTATGGCTGTGTTATTTTGATAGAATAAGCGCATGTCATGAGAAAACCAAAATGTTAATCTGAGTGCTTTGGTAGCCACAACTAGAGGTGCATACTACTAAGTGGCAACTATTCAGGATTTAGTGAATAGGAGAGGATGAGATTACTAATCATTATAGGAATACTGTTTTGAGAAATTTAAGTTATGTATTGCCTAAGAGTTTTCCTTTAATTGGGAGCAGTATGTAAGACATTTTATAAGTTGAGACTCTATAATAACAAAAACTTCATTTTTTATTTTTTGGGGGTATGAAGATCAGGAGTTAGGCAGTATTGAAGCTCAAAAGGGCAAAACAAATTAAACATAAGATTAATAAGCTGAATCAAGATGGACAGATCACTTGAACTGATATGAAAACAAATAAAACAATTAATTGGAAATTGGAAATTTCTATACAACCATGGTGGGGTGAAGGGGGATTGAGAGTCTGGCTGGCCTTTTCTGGGGTGGACAGGCATTGGCATAAAGCTGAGAGCATGGGTGTGGGCACTTTATAGAAGTGGGGTTCTAGGTATTTGAGTAATGCTGGAAAAGCGCGCTTTGCTATTAAAAGTCAGTGCTTTAGGTGGTGTGGGATTTATCAAAATTAATTATTTTTTTGGGGAAATTGGTAGTTATGGCAATATTGCAGCTGGTGTGTCAGGTTTTTGGTTTAAACCTTGAGACTGAAACTACATCTTGGACTGTTCTTTTAGCAGTCTGGTATAAGTGGAGGGTTTTCTTTTTAGAAATAAGTTCATCATGGAGGGAATTAAAAAAGGTAACAATTCCTTATCCAATACTGCGGCAGATTTTACAACAGTTTGTTGAATAGGGCGGCATTCAAGTGGAGCCAACTGCCTCATTAACTAATTTATGGTCACTACATAGTTGTCAGCATAAGGAAAAGGCAAATAATGGCAAGGGGAAATGGGACACATAGTTGGAATTGAGGTATCCTTTAAAGCTCGGGGCTTTGATCAATTGGGGGAGAAAATTAACCACTTCATTTGCTTCCTCCAAATAATTTCATAAATTTGGTTAGAGATTATTATGTTGTCCATGTATGGTTGATCTGGGATGGGTGGACAGATGGAGGTTTTAGGATCAATTTTGGTCCAATATGGCACCTGATTGGCTGGTATATGGAAAGAGACTTGTTGAAAGATCTCCTGATTGGGTAAAGCAGGCTCAGCTGCAGCTACCGCCTTGAGAGAAGTGAGAGAGGGAAAGTTCTCAATCAAAGAAAATAATTTGGTTAGCAATGGGGACATCCTGAGAGGAGTTGGGTGTGGGGGCAAAAGCGCAAGTAATGGAGGGGCAACGCCATTTTGAATGGTCCAATTAAAAAAAGCAGAGCAGATGGCGCGTCTTTTATCCACTTGGGCCCAGGAAGGATGGTCAGGGGGCATATGGGATAATTTTGTGAGAGTGTATAGAAAGGGCAATCTTCAAAAAAACTGGTCATATTGTCACGAAGGTGCAGGGGCCCACAAGTTGGGTGGCTCCATTGGAAACACAAGTGGCAGTATGAGGTCAGAACCAAATGTCAATAATCTGAAATTCATTTTGTTATGTAGTTTTTGAGAAGGAGTTGGATAGTGAAACCCATGAACTGAATCACAAGAGTGGTATAAGTGGGCAACTGGTACAAATGGTTGGGTTAAGGGTGCCCTGGAACACCAGGGGAATGGTAGCTGCCACTAAAGCTTTGGATTACTCAAGAAGCAGATATCAAGATACATCTTAAAGCAGCAGAAGTTATTGAGGCCTGGCGGCTTCATTGCAGACTGAAGTTTTTTAAGGGTTTATTGTTGTATGGGAACAACTTTCTATATTCAACCCAAAGGCTGAATTGCATGTTGCTTCAGGGGAGCACAAGGTGGCAACTAGGCACTTCCTGAGTGTGGGCAAGGTATAAAGCTAAGTCCTTAGGCGGGGTAAAGCAACCTGAAGGGTTAGGAGGGCTAGCAGAACAAGCCGGCACATTTTAGACAATGGCAAAATAAACACTAGGAGGTGACATACCCCTGCCCTAAGAGGACAGCAGGCGTTAAACTCTTTGACATAGGTTAACCAGAGAGGGGTAACAACAAGTGTTGTGGCTTTACAAAATTTAAACTAAAAATTTAACAAAACTTTGTGAATTGAGAGAGATTTAGGGAACTGCAATTTAATAAAATTGTTTAAAATTAACTTAAATTGAGTTTTAAAAAATATTCCTAAAGAGAAAAAGATAAAAAATTAACTAAAAACCTTACCATTAGCATGATGGTTGGAGTTATATTTTATGGATGGTTAGTGAGTTATAGTCATACAGCATTTTCCCAGATATAAAATTACTATTTTCAAAAAATCTGCATGAGAATTAACTTGGCTTATTTTCACAATGAGTTGCAATTACATTATCACCTTAATTGTTTTAGAAACATTTAAATTTAATATAAACGTCTCTTTTTGCTCTGAAATTAACTGAACACAGTCAAATTCTGCTGATTACCTTTTCCGCTCAAGATAGAACACATGCAGGCTTTGCTTAGTAAATATTTCACATGAGAATGAACCATGGATATCGTTTTTTAGCAATTAAGGGCGCCCCTTTTAGACCTTCTGTTTGGAGATGGATTTAGACCTCACAACAATCATCCTATAACACTCCATATAAACTATACATAATTAACTTATTATCTGCAAGTATTGTTCTGTAACACAAAGATTAATAATTGGTTTACGCCTGAAAATTTCAATAGGGGTTGGGGAAGTAAAATTATATGGGACAGCTGCTATTAGCTCTCTTCTAAGGTATGCTTTGATCAGTTATTAGGTTAAGATAAAGAGCCTCTTAATTGCCCCCTTTTTAGTTCTATAGGGATGCAAGGTTCTATTCAGCTTAATAGTTGGTTCATGGAAACTTACAACCTGGAGTCATAGGAGTAGGAGACTGCATAGCTCTTCTATGCAATAATTGAGGATTGAGGCCTTGCCATAGAACATAGGCCCAGTGGTCAGAGAAGAATAAGGAGTTTCAAGAAAGAATCTGATTTGTGAAGTAGTGTATGTTTTCCACGCACTACACTACCTTATGTGATTTAAGAGATATGATAAAAATTAGTTTATTAAATTTCACTGGTTTTTATTATTTTAGTAGTTAAATAAGAACTAAAACTCAATTGCTTTAGAACCTATCACCCATGAGGTATATATAATTTTATTTTTGTAATTATCAAAGTTTGGGTTATACAATATAATTAATACTTTCAAAATAAGAACTATTATACAAATATATTTATTAATAAAATTTAAACCTGATTTTTTATATGAAAAGTATGAAATTTTATTAAGTTTCTTAGTAGTGCCTGTAAACTAAGCAAAACAGTTTATGGCAGATTTCAAATTCCTTACTTAAATGGCTTAAAAGATATGATGATGGCAATTAACTAATATTCTTACATTTTTGCAATTTTTCTGAGTATATATTTTTTAGTACTAGATGGTTTTTCTGAGTATATATTAAGTTTTTGGATTCCCTTACTTAATTGAGAACTTAACATAAAAGGCACACACACAACAGATTTAATACATAGTTGTTTTACTATAAGAATGAATTTTAATTATATTTTCAGTCTCAGATCTTTTTGCAATTTTTGTCATTAGTATTAAAATTTTTAAATCCTGGATGTACTTGTTAATTTAACACAAGCTGAACATAAATTAAATTATTTTCTAATTTAGGTTTTTTAATTTGTACCTTATGAATACAATTTTTAGTCAGATTTTTTTAAAATTAAAATTAGTAAAATTTTAAACTGATTTAATATATTATAATCTAGAATAATTAATTATTTAACTGAACTACAAAAAAAAAATGAAGAGACTAAATGAAAATTAAAACCTTAAGCTTTTGAGATATAAGATAAATGATGTCTAAGTATGCCATATATATTGATGGTTAAACTTACCAATATTTTAACTATTTTTACTTAAGAAAATGCAGCAGTTGGTGTTAGAAAAAGATACTTTTATTTTGCATCAGTTCATCCACAGTTATTAACAAAAAGCTTCCTGACTATAAATAATTGTTTAGTGGACAAATAACCACTAATAGGTTTTTATTTTGTTCTTACATAGATTGAAACTTTTTTCTCTTGGAAAAGTTATGCAACAAATCAATGGGCAAAAATTATTTCTGAGTGAGTTAGTGGTTATATTATCATCTGGTTGATAATTCAGCAAATAATCATGACTGTATTTTTTAACATCCTTAAACTATAAAGCTTTTAATTACAGATTATATGGTAAACATACATAAAGGAAATCTTATATATTTAGTAATATGCAGAATGAACTATGAACCATCACTTAGTCATTATAGACAGAATCATAGAGCATATAGAAATAGTCATTTTTTTACTTCATATATATAATAAATCTTATAGTTCCCCTTGTAGAATTTATTTCCTTATATAATATAAGCTTATTAAATATTCAATATGATTTAGTAAAATAGGATGAGCTACATTATATATATATGAAGTATTTTTCTGCAAAAAAAATCTAGTTTTTATTAGCTATAAATAGCTTACAGTATGAAAGTAATTAAAGACTTATCCAATAGTTTGCACTAAAATGTTCTGATCAAAGATTTTAGTGTTATCTGATATTATCCTCTTGTGGCCCAACTGGATGCTGTCAGGATTATACTTAGTGAGGGTAAATCCTTGCCTTGTAAATAAATTTAAATATTTAATTTTTAAATTTTATTTGAGGTAAGCTGACCAGGGAATGGACATTGCCAAAACAGAAACACTAAACAAGTGAACTGAAAACATGAACCAAATGCTTTAAATGAGTGGCAAGACACACAAATATATAATAAAACAACTGACTAGGTGGAATAACAGTGAGCTGCTTATCCCACCATAGTAAAAGGGGAAGGGGGATCTGGGGGCTCATCCTTGGCATCAGATTCCTCTTCATAGGAAAGAGTTTGGGTTGAGGTGGAGAGCAATGGTGTGGGTGATCAGCAACATGTGGGTTGGATTGCTGATGATTGGATGGTTATGTAAATTATCTGCAGCAAAAAATGCACCTAGGTACTGGGATAAGCATTGTTCCACGTGAAGGCAGATTAAAGGAAACTGTGATAACAAAGCGGTGGTGGCACAGGTGACTTTTAGCTTGTCCTGAAAATGACAAACACTTTCTGGATGGTGGCAGCTGTTTGTTTGTGGAGGCTAATGATGTCACATTTGCCCTTCAGGGACAAGGTCAGGGCAATAATGGGTTGAGGTATGCTGTCAGGCAAACAGCAAGTAAGAATTAGACTGGCCTGCCAGCCCAGATGCCAGAGCACCCAAATGACAAACCAGAATGCCACCGGCACTGCTGCTGATTTAATGGATATGGAACTGAAAAAAATATCACCAAGAACTGCCAATGAGCCAGAATCTCATACAGGAACATAATAAAATACCAGATGAGTATGGCCATTAACTCCAGGTGCGTGAGGGTCAGCGGAAAAGGCGGTTTATTTCTCAACTTAAAAACTTAAATTTTGGGAAAGGATTCTTAATGGAAAAGTTGGGAGAGAAAAATCGACCAACAATTTTCTCAGTGCAAAGTGACTTATTAATAGTGGTCAGTTTAAAGGGTTTCAAGCTGGGATCAGGTCCCACAAGTTTGACCTGGCCAGTGAATTGTTTGGGAATGGGGAACAGATAATTTAACTGGGAACTGACATTGAAGGTTTTAGTGGCAGGCTGAGTCACTGTTGGTTTGACCTCAAACATCCAAACTGAGGCTCACCTATGTTTCTGATGATTGGCATGATGGCGTTTGGCCTGACAAGCAGCAGGAATCCCCCAAGGCCACCCCATGTAGGGGCGGGCCCATTTGGTTGGGAATAGGTTCAGGACGCCCAACCTGCCCATGCTTGGTCACTGGGCCGCTCATTCAGTCAGTGGCGTTGCATCAGGCGCAAGGCCCAATTTGCCAGTGGGGAGCTTCAAACCCTTGGTGATGGTGTCTGATGCTGTTACCTGCCCGTCAGGGATGATCTCTGACAATTTTGGGAGGGGGTGATTTTTAATCATCATGTTAACCAAATTGAAACCATCGGGCATTCCAGCTGATAGATCAGTCTTCATACCTTTTTGACCATTTGAAATCTGAACATCAGGCTAATTGCCACTCAAATTAGTTCTGATCAATTTCATTTTGGCAATCTTGGTGCAGCTTTCACTGATTCCCTGTAGCAGTTCCGCTGAGGTGAGTGTGGGTACTGGGGGCAGGATCTGAAGTAGAAGAGCTGTTACCCAGCGCTCATCTACCATGTGAGTGATATCGCCCTGAGTAACAAGGAGTACAGCCATCCTCTTCAATGCCTTCTTGCTCAGGAATGGGAAAATGGCCTGGTCAACGCCCAGAGGTCATTCCCTGGGACTTAAATTACCCTTTCCTTTTTCCAATGGAAGGGTCCCACCACTGGGAAACTGCACGAGAGCCACATTCTTGTGCGCCTTGGGTAACTTGATCGCCATTACCATTGCAGTTTTTTGGGGAGGGTGGGGAGCATTGAGGTGGGAAATATGAAACACTTCAACCAATTCCATACAGTTTGCACAATTGCGCGCCTTGGCTCAACTGTTCTCATAGACTGGATAACCTTTGCAAGCCACAAGATATTGAACAGACTGGCGGGACTTGCGGGATGCCAGGATATTCTCCACTTCAGCCTCTTCCACATCCTTGATAATGATTGGTTCAGGTTCTGTGGGAACTTTACCCTTGAAAGGTGACAGCTGGGAAATGTGGAAGATGGGATGCTTTTTCCAGTGAGCTGGAAGCTTTAACTGGAACGCACCATTACACAAGACCTCTTCCACCAAATGGGGGCTGGAACACTTACTTGCAAATTTATAGGAAGGTGCTTGAATATGTAAATGGTGGGTATCGAGCATAACATAGCCCACTGTTATATTGTGACATGGGAGCCACCTATGATCTATGAACCGCTTGTAGTCATCAATAGCTTTGGTGAGGTGTTCCCACACCAAGGATTGAGTTGACCTAATTTGTTCAGCATGAACTGTGGCAGCTTGGACCTCAGGCCGCAAGCAAGGTCCAACTGAAAACGAAGGATTGTAACCAACGTCACTTTGTAGGGCGAAAACCCCATAGACGCGTGCATTCCATTGTTATAAGTAAATTGGGCGAGGGGAAGATCATTGGCCCAGGTGTCCTGTGCAGCCGCAGCATAGCAACGCAGGTACTGTTCAAGGACTTGGTTGACTTGCTCGGTCTGTCCATTGGACTGGGGATGGTATGCTGTGGAATGGCAGGGGGATATTTTGAGAATAGATAGGAGTTCACTCCAAAACTGCGCTGTGGACTGCAAACCATGGTCGCTGATAATCTCCTGTAGGAGACCAAACATCAAGAACACATGACGTACAAAAAGGCGGGTGGTCTCCTCTGACATAATTGTAAATTTCAAGGAATTAAGAGGGAAAATTTAGTGAAATGATCCACCATCATCACTGCTGTGAACCCATTAGAGCAGGGGAGTTTGATGATAAAGTCCATGGACACTGACATCCATGGACCCTCCGCCTGATGTAAGGGGTGCAAAAGACCATTTCTACTGGAGCAGTCTGACTTAGCCTGAGCACAAGTAATGCAGTTGGTGATCCAAGCTGGAACTTCTTTTGTCAAACCCGCTCAGTTGTAGATCCATTTGATCAAATCAATTCATTTCTTATTACCAGGATGACCGACCGTAGGGGGATTGTGATGTGCGCGGAATACCTCAGTTTGGAAGGAGGGGGAACCCAAACGCGTGACCAAAAATAAATAAGACCCTCCTTCAATGAGTATAGGGAGTGTTTATGCTTCTGGTGAGATAACTGCTTGACCAACTCCACACCCTCAGGGCAGTCCATTTGACTGGCTAATACCTGAGCAACTAATGGAGCGTCAGGGGCCAGAGCGATGGAAGAAACAATAGAAGGGATAATTTACAGGATTTGGGTGGTAGGAATCATGGTAACGAGATCCACTTCCTCCAGATCTGCGGTACAGTGGGCGGGGCTGCAGCTGAGAAAATTGTGAAGTATGGTGAGCGCACCTTTTATGAACTAATATTTGATATTGAAACTGCACAAGTCACAATAGACTCAGGCTTGCCAATGTGCCAATTTTTGAGGTTTACAAAAGTACAAGAGAGCCTGGTGGTCCATGTGGACCGTTAACTCATGTTGAGCACCTTGTAACAGATACCTCCAATGAGTTAATGCCCATGCAACGGCTGCCAAACCTTGTCATAAATGGCCCAGGACTGCTCCATAGAGGTGAACTTTTGGGAAAAATAGGTGACTGGATGTTCCAAGCCATCGTGCTCCTGGAGCAACACCGCCCCCATGGCTACCGCTGAGGCATCGCATGCAATGATATAAAGTTTGGTGGGATTGGCGTGTTTCAAAATGGGAGGGGATACAAACACCTCTCTAATCAATTTGAACGCCTGTTGGCATTTGGGCGTCCAGCAAAATGGTACATTTTTCCCTGTAAGGGGGTGGAGAGGGGCAGCAAGCTGGGAAAGTGCTGGGGAGAACTTTTTTAAGAAAATGATGGTTCCCAAGAAACTCCGTAGTTGTTTCTGGGTAGTCAGGGTTGGCCATTCCCAGATAGCATCCAACTTATTGGGAGGGATTGCATAACCATCTTTAAGGACAAAGTTCCCAAGGAAGGTAACCTCCTCTTTATAGAACTCACACTTGGAAGGCTTGACAAACAAGCATGCCTTATGCAAGGCGGCCACAACTGCTTCCAAGTCAGTAGCATGTTGTTCAGGAGTGGGAGAGTGGATCAGAATGTTGTCAATATATGCAACTGCGCAGGTAAACTGGAGGTCACCCAGTACATTGTCGATCATGCGTTGAAACGTAGCGGGAGCATTCTTCAGCCCAAAGGGCATTGCATGGAATTGGAAAATGCCTCACTTCATCCAGATTGCTGTTAACCATTCTTGCCCTTTCATTACCTGAATCTGTTTGAATGCATTGATGATATCCAGCTTGGAAAACACCTGAGATTTGGCGATTGCTTGGCTTATCATCTGTTCTAAAGCAAGGGGTAGGGATCAGAAACTGTGATTTTATTTAAGTGTCCATAGTCCACACAGGGGCGGAGGGAACCATCAGCTTTTTTAGCAAAGATGATGAGAGATGCGACTGGTGAGGTCTCCTTGAACAACCACCCTTTTTTCAACATATCGTCCAACCAGGTGTTAAGCGCAGCCTCCTCCTCTGCTGTGTGGAAACACAACGGGCAGTTGATACTCACCAACTCCACTGTTGTATGAAATCCACAGTCAAATCTAGTGTGGGGAGGCAGATGATCCACCTTTTCAGAATCGAAAATGCTTTGATAGCGCATTAAACTTTCTGTAAAATTGGATGGTATGTCTGTAGGAGAGACGAGGGATGTGATAGAGCTGCGACCTTGAGCTTTCTTAAGAGTGTCAATTAGGGGAAATTCACCCTCCAGTTGATCATTAATAAATGACAGCATGTTAGACTCCAAGTGGATCTTGACATGTTGCTGACGCCACCATCCCTTTCTTAAGATCACTGAAAACACCAAGTTCAGCATAGCAGAAAAGTGGTCGCAGAAGCTGAACTGGTGTATTAAAAATGTGACTGGTCGGTGAGCCAGGTATGAGGTTTGGGAGGCTGATGATGCAACCATCACTGAAGGACCTGCATCCAGGACAAGTTCCAATTGCTGGGCCAGTTCTACACTCATAAAATTACCCGCAGCTCCAGTGTCCACCAGGGCCTCAAAGGAGACGTGATGGGACTCAACACTAATCTTCATGGGTAATAAGAAGTAAGCAGAGTTCTCTTTATTGGTAGTTGTGGATGAATCCAATGATACCAAAGAGATGGTAGTGGGGTCAGGGGTAACCGCTGGGCTCTTGTGGGGGTAAACTCATTGCAAGTCGGGATGTCAGATCCTACTGACATGGGCAGAATAGCCGCGGCAACTATGGGGTATGTGTTTAAAGATTTGAGTGGAACTGGTCTATTGTGGACAGAGAAAATCTTCTTCACAACCTGGTTCAGTTGAAAAGGAGGGGCCATTGCTGCGCCAATATCTACGAGAAAGGCGGAAATGGTTAAAAATAATGGTTGGTTGATTATGTCAGGCAAACAGCAAGCAAGAATTAGACTGGCCTGCCAGCCCAGATGCCAGAGCACCCAAATGACAAACCAGAATGCCACTGGCACTTCTACTGATTCGACGGATATTAAACTGGAAAAGTATCTCACCAAGAACTGCCAATGAGCCAGAATCTCATACAGGCACATAATAAAATACCAGATGAGTATGAACATTAACCCCGAGGGGTGCGTGAGGGTCAGCGGAAAAGGCAGTTTAATTTTGGCATGAAATTAAAATTTTAGGAAAGGATTTTTAATGGAAAAGTTAGGAAAGAAAAATCGACCAACAACTTTCTCAGTGCAATGCAACTGTTAAATAGTGGTCAGTTTAGAGAGGAAACAAGCCGGGATCAGGTCCTGCAAGTTCAACCTAACTGGAGAATTGTTTGGGAATGGGGAACAGATAATTTAATTGGGAACTGACATTGAAGAATTTGGTGGCAGACTGAGTCGCTGTTGGTTCAACCTCAAACATCCAAACTGAGGCCCAACTACATTTTTGATGGCTGGCGCGACAGCGTTTGGCCTGACAAGCAGCAGGAATCCCCCAAGGCCACCCCACATAGGGGCGGGCCCATTTGGTTAGGAACAGGTTCAGGACGCCCAACCCGCCCATGCTTGGTCACTGGGCCATTCATTTGGTCAGTGGTGTTGCATTGGGTGCAACACCTGATTTGCTAGCGGGGAGCTTTGAATCCTTATCAACGGTGTCCAATGCTGTTACCTGCCTGTTGGGGATGATCCCCAACAATTTTGGGAGGAAAGATCATTTTGATTGTCGTGTTAACTGAATCAAAACCATTGGGCGTTCCAGCTGATAGATTGGTCTTCATACCTTTTTGACCAATTGAAATCTGAACATTGGGCTGATTGCCACTTGAATTAGTTCCAATCAATTTCATTTGAGCGATCTCAGTGCAGATTTCACTGATTACCCATAGCAGTTCTGCTGAGGTGAGTGTGGGTACTGGGGGCGGGATCCAAAGTGGAAGAGCTTTTACCCAGCGCTCATCTACCATGTGAGTGAGATCGCCCTGAGTAACAAGGGGTACCGTTATCCTCTTTGGTGCCTTTTTGCTCAGGAATGGGAAAATGGCCTAATTAACGCCCAGAGGACGTTCCCCAGGACTTACATATGCCCTTGGCTAGTATCACCACTGATGCAGAAGCACACTTGCAAATGTCAGCATTATCTGGGTGATCAACTGCTGCTTTGGCGAGCTGGTGGATAGGGTGGAACACATGGGCGTTTGGCTGGGGGCCATAAAAATGTGAAGTAACTGAACAGGGTGCTTGTACCTGGATAAATTCTTTATAGTGGACATCCAATTATTAAATAACATTTCCCACTTCATCAGTTTCAAACAATGAGGACCATGGGTTCAAGTCATACAGAAAATCGATGTTGGTAAATTGATGGGCTGTGTCTGTTGATTGAATAATAGAGTGGGACTGAACTGTTGTCCAAGCTGTCTCCTAATTGACTGAAGTGCAGGTGGCACTGGAATGAGTAGGAAGATGATTGGCAGTTGTATGTACTGTAGTGGCAGCAGGCTTTGGGAGAGAGGGGAAGGATTGCACCCCATACTGGAAAGGAAGTGGGGCGTGTGGCCAAACGGGGGCCAGATGGAGACAACGCAGATCCAGCAGAAGCATCAAGAGAGGGACATTTATGCTTTGAGTGATCCAACTTGAAGCAGGATGGGCAGATGGTCCACCTGCCCTAAACGCAGGCTAAGAATGGGTGATTGGGGGAAGAGGTATTGATGGTGCGGGGGGATCAACAAAGCATTCTTGTTGATATTTGGGTTAATTGTGGTAAATTCCTGAGGTCCATTGAGGCGAGTGGCCCCACTGTGGACCACAAACTGAAGGTTGGGGTTGGAGTCATATGCATCCAAACCTTGCATCAACTACTGATGGAGCACCCTGGTGGGAAGGTGCATGGGTAACCCCACAAATTGAACCACTATAATGGTGTCTGTGGGGAGCCAGGAGTGTGTTGTTGGTATAGGGGTTCCCTGAAAAACCAGTGGCACGGTGGCCACAGTGGCGGCATCAGCTTCAAAAGTGAATCCTAGATCAGTATACCCCTTATAGGGGTGGAAATCTATAAAAACAGCCAGCAGCATCACATCCTGGGCCAGGTCAATAATAGCTTTCTCAGCATATAGAAACAGTTTCCCATACTTGACCTGAAGGCTGAAATGCAACTGGGAGTGGGGGATAACAAGTGGGCTGTGAGGCACTTCCTGGGCATGTGCAAGGTGGATGGCGAGATCCTTGGGCGGAATGAACTGGCCCCTGATTTGATGGGGCTGAATGAACAGTCTGAGCAAATTTTCCTGTCAAACAGAAAACGATGGGTGAGGTTTCAATGCTGCCCCACACAGGAGCAGCCAACGGAGAATCTGAGGTCATTGGGAAGCAAATGGGGGAGGAAGTCATAGGTTAGAAGATTTACTTTACTTTTACTTAGTTAAAAAATCACTTGAAAGTTACTCCAAGTGGAGCAAAAAATATTTTGCCTTGTAAATAAACACATATGATTTTGTAATTTGAATCATATTTTTAAGAAGCTTTGGCAAAGCTATAAATAATCTATATATTAACATATATATTTCTAAATAGTTACCTAATTGAAATTTTAGCTAATTAAAGTTTGTAAAAGAAGAGAGGAGGGTACCCCAGTGGTAAAGTATGAACTCACTACCACTGCCTCCCCAAGTTTGATCCTGGTAGATGAACTTTGGATAGGGGACGATTTTGACTATGTTGGCATTGCGCACCAATGCCCTAAACTGAGATAGTGAATAGCAAGGTGGTCCATGGAGTTCCTGGCCTATTATACACCACGCATGGAGATTTTTGGGTTTTATCTCTCTTTACCATTAATTTGAATCCCTTCATTGGTGCAGTATCATCTCAGGTTGGCCCACTTTAATAGAATTTAAATTTTGTAAAATAAACATTATATATAAAACACTCAATGAACTGTTTCTATTATTTTTTTGTTTGAGCTTTAGGTCTACTAAACGTAGGTATTCATATCTTTAATTCTAATTGTATAGTTACTTAGATAAACAGCTTCTAATGATATTTTACTAATTATTTTTACATCAATCAGAATTACACTTGTGATACAAGGTTTTCTTTCGAAATTAGTTATTTTGTTAATGTTTCTTATATATTCTAAACTGGAATTTCATAGAACTAGCTTAAAATTTTACTTTTTCAGAATCTAGTTATGAGAGATCCTTCTTAATCATTTAGTTTCAAGTTACATAAAATAGATCTACTTTAGGAGCTTTGATTTCAGATATCTCCTGTGAGAATTAAAAAACAACAAGCTATCTTTTTAAGATGAGGCTCTTAGTAGCTGTATATCAAAACTCAAATAAGTAGTTAATTGCGTGTACCTTTTTCATATCTCATGGGTATTAATATATATAAATAAAGCTAGCATAATTCTTAATCAAAAAATATCTTATGATTATTTTATATGAGTTTTCTAATAAATAATGAGACACTTACAGGAAGATAATATTATAGAATATGCTACTAAGACTATTTAAGCATTTTAAAGATCTACAACTTTTTGTTTACCTTGATGTGGATTAAAGTATGTCTATTGTTATAAAAAAAGTTGCTTTAATCTTTTCATATAATGAACAAAAAACAATGAGCTTCATAAAGATGAGCTTACATATGCTAAAGCACAAATAATGACACTTTGGCTGTAGAATATTAGAAAAGTTTATAATCTAAATATATAAAAACTTTAAGTCATTATTAGTCAGTATATGTAAATATAATGAATAAACAGTCCAGTTGCGATAGGTATGTTATTTTTAAAGAGATTTAGACTAGATATGATGTTATATTTTATGAGTTATATCTTAGAGACATCATCCTTACTCTATTTAAATAAAATACATATTTTGTCTAGAATGATATGCTGTGATACATTACCTCTAAAAAAGCTGCTTATAATTTTTTACTAACTTAAAGCTCTTTTTCAATTGTTATATTCCAGGTAAGCTATCAACCTAATAAATATGTTTAGGACCGAATAGATCTCATACTTTATAACAAATGGGGAAAGGTCATAAAAATGCATCATGTGATGATATGATTTTCAGGATTCAAGATGATGAGCAAGTCAAAAACCTACTTTCAAATTGAGCCTTAATAAGTCAACTCTTTAGCCAGCGTAAACAGAAACTTATCCTGAAGTCACCAATATAAGATTTATTTAGAAGAATCACATGCATGAGAAAGGATGGAGATGCCTTCAAGAATCCAATCACCGCTTCATGAACCTTGAGAGGCGCAACCCCCACTGCTATGGTCATGAAGATGATGCAGAACAATAAGGCACTGACCAGACGAACAATCTGGAGGGAGTAAAATATCCTGGTTGTATAAGGCCACAAAGGTCTCTGAGGCACCAGGTCCCCGCGCACTTAAAAGTATTGACACTTTTTAAATCAAAAAAAGTAGTCTATTTCGCCCCAGATTTTTTTATTTCTCCACTAGTTTACAGCTTTGAGCCCTTTTTTGAACTTTGGTATCATTCAAGAGAACAGTTAAGCTGAAAAAAGTGGTGCTCACTTCAGGGGGCTTCAAGCTGTCCATTTGAAAACGTCTATCATGAACAATGGAGAATAATAGCAGTCAATAAATTAATCTGCTGATTGGTTGAAAAGCATTACTCAATGGATTAGCACCTCGTAATATGATGTACCACCCATGCAGCCCAAAAGCTTAGATTTTTGAGACGCTTTCCAGTTTACTCTACCTTCCATCAACGGTGATCAGTATCAACTTCAATATGTGAACCTTAACAAAATTATCCAACAATTAATAAATGGCATATATTATGTGAGAGGCCACTTTAGTCGCTCCCACACTTCTTCAGTGCCATCAATAATACTGGATCTATATACCTTGGCTCTACTACCAGTGGGAGAATTGGCTTTGGGAAATGAACGCTATCTCCATGATTTCATCCATCCCGCCTTCCATCACCTCCTACAAGTAGTCATGTTTCACCATCACCAATTCTCCCAAAAACTAGGGCTTACAGAAACCTTACTCTACCACATTGTCAATTTCTCTAATGCGGCCTTCTCCTTCATCCACAACAATCAGGAAGCCATTGGTGAAAACCGTCAATTAAATAATGAAACCTAAAACCAACTTGCAGTGTTTAATAGCAGAATTTACACTTCTCATAGAATCAGCTTCATCAGAATATACAACTCTTTAAGGCTGCCAGGAATTAACACCTTAACCAAATTTATGACCTGATGAGGACACTTCAGAAGCACTACCAGGAGCTAGCCTTTCTTGACATTATCTTCAGGAGTGAAGTGCTGAAGGGCCTAGGGGGCCAGAAGGTCCCAAAGGCCCTGAAGGACCCAAAGGCCCCTCTAATCACAGTGCCTTCTCCTGGAGACCCTAACAACTCCTATAATAAGACTTTTTGACAGCCATCACCGCCTTATGGGATCATATATGCAATGTGACTCAGGGGTGCAAACTTCAAGTGGATGGAGTCCCTCTCAACCCTAGGGTCTCTATTGAGGCCTTATAAGATGAGATGAATATTATTGGCACCTTCCCCCAAACTTACTGATAATTGAATCTCCCATCTTGAGCAAAGCTATTGAGCTTTTGACACACACTTAAATAACTTAGAGAGCTAACTTCTTCTTCAGCGCTCTGTCATCCAATCAATAAAGGATTAAGTTGCTCAAAAGGCATCCATTAACTCTTTAAACCAAAAACTGTGATAATATCCAAGAGGACCTCGAGGGTGTGAGATGACAACTAAATCATCAGGCTCATCATGACTATGTAGAAACCAAACTTTCTGAGCCTTCACCAATTCCTGGCGTCATTATCCTTTCCAACAATATTGTAACTAACTTTAAGCCTAATTTTTGGGAGAAGTTCACCCCCTGTCAGGAAAGCATCGCCTCCTTTCTTTATGAATATTAGAGTTCCATGGAAGAGGCTACTGACTGACAGAAGGTGAAGCATATCTACTACTACCTGAATAGCACCACTCAGGAGATTATGACTCCCCATCTAAAGGAATGCCACACATGGGAACAGGTCCATACCGCCTTAATCCAGAATTTGGCAGCTAACAAACCCTGGACAATCAAAACCAAGCATTCATGGGTATCATTTTAATAAAGGGTGAGTCTTGTGGAGTTTGCCAGCCTTTTCTACGCCCAAGTACAGCCCTTAGTAACCATAAACCGCATTACCTTGTATGATGCCATAACTGCAGTCATTTTTGCATTAGGGGTCTTCTTAGGTTCAAATGTACATGATCGGCCAGAAGAATGGTTTTACTCTCATTCAGGAAATTAAGGAAGCTCTTAATGAGATACCTGCGATGAACCTACATCCTAAGGCCACCACCTCTGTCTCCTCCAACCGTCTTTGGGTCCTTGTTGTTAAAAACCAGAATAATCCTTGACCTTGATGTACTACTACAATAGTTTCTGTCAAAGCGCCTAGACTTGTTGGAAAAGACTTATCAAGGAGATGGTAAAAGGGCCGTCACCATGAAGGACAAGGCAATCCATGCTTTTATCCCTATCTCGCCTTAAGTACCATCAGTGAAAACTACAAACCTGAACAAGTGTACCAGAAAAAAGAATTTTTGTTACTATTTATAATAAAGAATCTGGTACTTCTTACTATCCTTTTAACAAAACTCCTATTTTCTCCTGATACTCCAGCAGTTTAAAAGTTTAATTAACCACATCCCTGTCTAAGCTCATAAAATCCTTTTCCACTTCATTGTTGACAATGATTCCCCCGTGAATGTCATTTCATCCAACTGATGAAAGGAATTGAAATTTATTTAAGACTTGCTGCATTACATAGAGTAAAGCATGGTTGAACTGCAGTGTAATCAGTCCATTGAAACCTATTCTTCCCTACCTGTCCATTTTGGAAAGCTTTCCGTGAGTGCCTCAGCCATTGCATTAGATAACCTGAGCAATGATCTTCTTCTTGGAACTCAGTTTCTCTGAGACTACTCTGTAGTAGTGCACTACAATGAGGGATTTCTATCTCTGCTGGGACATTGGGTACCCTTGGGTTTTGAGACCTTGCATGACTCCAAAACGGAGGTCAAGGCTTGGGATTGCCTATTAGAGAGTGAAAGTTGAATTGACCAACTCATTTATTATGTGAGGGGCTCTTGCGTATGGATGCCTCTACCTGAAGTTGATGGCCAAGAAGGAATGCCAATTTACTTGCCTAAGTCAACCGCTATCCCACCTAAGTCCCAGATTATTTTGATACCTATGTCCACGTCATCATCACCTTCAGATACTGCTAGAGATCCAGGGTCTAGATAACTCATTAGTCAAATAGGCCTTAGCCTGTCCAGGAATTATAGATCCCACATATTCTGGATCCTCTCAGTGTTGTTAAATAACCTTACTGACAAACCTAGGGTAGTGGGCCCTGATACTCCAGCTGCTTATGTTTTCCTCCTACCAGTAGAGGCTGTCAATGACATCTGCAGCTTCAGAAATCTAAAGGATTTTGATTTGCAAACACCTTCATTAGTGGCTCTAATTGACAGTTGTATTGGGAGAGAGCTCAGTGGGGAACAGCAGAGCCAGGATAAGGAATTATTAAAGGAATACTAAGACCTCTTTTCGACCTCTAACTTTGATTTTAATTGAGTGGGGTACTAAAATCATGTTGTGACTGGAGACGCTCCCCCATTCAGTCCTAACCTTATCAAAAAAGGTAAGGTTTACGAAGCCCAGGCGGTGGTAAAGATTAAGAAAATGCTTGAAGCTGGGCTATTGTTACCTTTGTGATGTCCTTCGGCCTCCCCTCCTGTTAGTTCAGAAGAAAGATGGCACCCATCGCGTGGTGATAGACCTCCACTGGCTCAATTCCATCATCAAGAAAGACAGTTGTCCTTTGCCCAAATTCAGACTCTCTCCAATCGCTCAACAGGCTGTAATACTTTTCCACAATTGATATTGTTTGTAGATATTGGCTGGCTGATCTCTCCCCCAAATATTAAGTCAAATGTGAACTCATAGCTAATGAAGGGCTATTCAAACCCAAGAGGATGACCCAGGGCCTTTGCAATGCACCGGCAAACTTTCAATACACTATGGACGGGATCCTAGGGGACTTGAAGTTATACTGTGTCCTCATATACCTCATTGATATCACCATCTTTTTGCAAAACTTCAACGTTCATGTGGAACATCTCTAGGAAGACTTCAATCAATGTAGGAAGGCTTTAATAAATCTCAAACCTTCAAAGTACTCTTTCTTCCAATTAAAATGGAGTTCCTCAAGAGCAAGGTCTCAAAAGATGTTAACAGTCCATCCCAAACAATGTTGATGCCATTAAGAAGATGTTGTGCCCCCAGAACCTTAGGAATATTCTTGTACTCTTGGACATGGTGGGCTATTAGCATTGGTTCAAACTCAGTTTGCCAACCTAGCTGAGCCCCTGTTCTAACTCCTGCAAAAGAATGTGCCCTTTGAGTAGCGGCCTGAACAAGAGCAGGAGTTTAATGTATTTCAGACTTCTCTTCTCAATTAACCCATTTTAGTTCAACTGCGTTTTGATTGACCTTTCTTGCTATTCATGGATGTGAGTGATGTCGCTGTTGGAAACATCCTATCTCAGCACAATAAATATTTTCTCATTAATCTAGTAGCTTACTTTAGAAATACCCTGAGCAAGGCTGAGTGGAACTATAACGTTGCCAAAGAAGAGCCTGGCTGTTTTGTTATTGATAAAGCACTTCTGGCCCTACTTCTATGGCACCCTTTACACCATTGTAATTGACCATTCCTCAATACAATGGCTGCAGCAAATGAAAGACCTGGATGGATGGTTAACCAGATGGGCCCTAAGGCTGCAGAGCTATGATTTCATTATAGTCCACCATGCAGGAGCAATTATCAGAGTGCTAATGGTTTCCCTAGATGACAGTACTAGATGCTTTGACCCTCAAGGAGAATCACTACGTGCAATCTAATTATTCAGCCAGAATGATGGGAGTTGGGAACTCCTGAGATCCAGCTGAGCTCCAAAAATTGAACTGAGATACTCAGATCAAGGAAGGGATGTTGTATTAAGAGGTCAATAAGAAATGGCTCCCTTATATCCATCCTTTTTCTTGAACTGACGTTATCCTAGAAGGGCATGCAACCATGGGACATGGGGCAGTGAAGAAGACTCAGGAATGGCTAAAACCAATGCTACTGGGACCAAATGGTAGAGACCATCCAAGAAGTTTTAGAGGCCTGTATGACTTGCCAATCCCAAAATTGAACCAGTCCCCAATATTAGCATTCAGTCGCTGCCCCATCAGGTCCTTTTAATGTTATCAGCACTGATGTAGTAGGCTCTCTTCCCACCAGATTGAATGGCCATAAATATATCTCCTTAGCCGTGGACCACTTGACCAAATGGGTTGAAGCAATTTCTGTCCCCACTGCTAAAGCCACAGCTCTATTTCTTATTTGCTCCATTTTCACCTGACATGGATGCCCACAAACTTTACTTTTGGATAATGAGTTAAAATTTAGCTTGTAAGTAGTTGAAGGTCTAATTTCACTTTTTGGAACTAACCAGAGTTTTACCACCTCTTACAACCCATTAACTAAAAGGCAATGAAACTTGATAATGGAACTCTTGCCTATATCTTGCGGAAGATGGCCGCTACTGACTCTACTCACTAGAAATATTATCTACTCAGCGCTTTGCTTTCTCACCAAATAAGCCACCCTTAATTTTATCAATATATCTCAATTTGAAGCTCTATATGGACGCGCTCCCCATCTACCATGTGGCATTCAGCCCCTGCTTAATACCTCTGTACCTGAGAGCTCCAATTTAACTATGAGGTCCTTAGATGATGAAATTGTCCTTCTTCACGCCCTAGCCACTCAAGGCATTGTAAGCATCACATAAAGGGAGACATCCCAATTTAATTTTGGCTGACCCTCCTTTTTAAATTTTTAATTAGGCGACCTCATTCTCTTTTATCACCAGCAACCTTGAGGTTGACAAAACAAGCTTGACATTCTTTAGTCTGGACTAAAAGGTCATTCATAAGGTGCACCGAGCTCTAAAGCTGATGCTAATCAATGGAAAGTGGTGAATCGAGTACAAGGCCAATTCCTTTGGCCCTGTACCCCTCTCTAACAGGATTTGAGGGAGGTGTTATCAAGATTTGTGATGATGAGCGAGCTGAAATCCCTACTCCTTAATTGAGCATCAATAAGTTGACTCTCAAGCCAGCGTAAACAGAAACTTATCCTGAAGGCATGATATGTTATTTTATAAGGAAGCATCACCACATGAAAATTGATGGAGACGCCTATAGGTTTCCCATCCCCACTTCCCAAACTTCAAGAGGCGAAACCCCCACTGGTGTGGTCATGAGGATGATGCAGAACAATGAGGGTGCAACCAGGCGCTGATTTGGAAGGCAGTGAAAGATCCTGATTGTACAGGGACATGACGTTCCCTGAGCATCAAATCCTCACGCTCCCTATAAAAATAACCGCTTTCTAACTAAGCCTTGTAGTCTTAGTCTGCCCATACTTTTTGACCTCTCCACTAGCTTACAGATTTGAGTCCTTTTTTGAACTTTGGTATCAGTCAAGGGAACTGTCACAATAATAATGATGTAAACTAAAAGTGTGTCAAATATAGACTGCATTTAGGAAAATATATAGCGTACTGTGTTATAGTATACTTTATCTAACTTACAAAGAAGTAGTTTTAGATATGCATAATATAAAGATAGTATATAAGCTATAACCATTATATTTAGATGAACTTACAAATATATAATGTAATGAACAAACACTAATTTATAAACCCTAATTTAAATTCTAGACATCCTTTTTTATGTTTACTTGTAGCTCTATATAAATTTTATTAACTTTTGCAATTATCAAGTATTATTTAAACAAGGTTTTCCTTATACTTGCTGCCTTTTGGAAGTACTGTTACACTAACATTAAAAATAATTTATGTTACTTTAAGTGCAAAATAAATTTTAATGCACTATAAAAAGTTATATAGTATTTGTATAAAAAGTGACTTAAATAAAGTTATGTGAAACTGAAATCTCATTACGCTATAAAGGATGCTATATCATGTAAAAAGTTTGAAGCATCAAACTAAGAGTTGAAGTTGTCATAAATATATTTGAGATGTTTAATATAATTTAATTATCAATAAACAGATAAGATAATATTGATATGACTGATTATAGCTGATTATTCTAAATAGATTATCAAGACATTGTATCCATGTATCTGAACATTATTGAGATATTGTAAGGTAATGAAGAGGATATAGCTTCATTATGAAAATTCAAAACTTGCTAAATAGTCGTTAATATTAAAATAAAGACCGTAAAATTAGCTCTGAAAGCATAGTGTAGTAGTGATAGCTTTGGAAGACCACATGGTATTATTAGATTAGTAATCCATGTTTAGGTTACTAAAGAAGTCTTAATGAGCGTTCTATATACTTAAATATTAAATTTCAACAGCAATCTGTGATCTACCTAGTCCAACCTGTGGATTATATTAGTAAATTATAGATATCATATAGTTTAATATGACTGCTCACTTGATTAAATTTTATTATCATCTTAAAGCTATTTTCTTTATAATGAAACTTACCTTCAATATGACTAAGTATATTGCAATATTTTATACCAATGAGATCTTTAAAGAAATGAGTATTAATCAAAGTATTCTAGATATCATTGTAAAAAAGCTATGTACAAGTGAATATATATATATTTGACTACACAGAACATATAAGAAAAGCTTAAAAGATATTACTTGATGTCTAAGATAGTTATCAAAATAAAAGTTCATTTAGCTAGTTTATGATAAGACACCAAAATTTCTTAGTTGTCCATCACCTTTAAAGTTCTAGAGCAACAAATCACTCATACAAAGTCTGACTTATGCAACTAGTCTTATTTAGTACTAAAATGAATAAAATAACTTTAAAATTATATTAAATATTTGTCCTATTGAATTTTAGAATAGGTAGACTCCAGGAATCATTATAAGGATCTCTTTATAACCTGAGGCCTAGTGCTCTATTAGTAATGGACAATTAGTTGTATAAACTAGGACAAAGGAGGATGGTACTTTTGTTTTATGATAAAAGATTAATTCAAATTATCCCCTGTAACACTGGCATTCTAATTTATGTACTCAGATAAAAAGTTTTTAGAGTGAATGTTTTTATAAATTAATCTCAAATTAGATAACCTTTATCTAGTCAAATTAAGTTTAACTAGATAAAACATGTTATGATTTTATATAGTTAGCTAATATTTAAAGATCTTTCTTCTCATGAGTCAATACTAATAAACAGTATTAGTTGCCTCTTTAAATATACTTTATATAACAAAAGATTATATATAAGGTTATGTAGGCTACAAAATGTTCATTATATGTACTAAAGTTAAGACCAGATTAATTTTTTATGCCATAGGATAAATTTTATATTGCAGTAAGTGTAAGTTTTAGTTCAATCATGTTTTCCTAGTATTAAAACTTTAAATCATGATTTACAAATTAGGTGTCTAATTAAGGTTTTACCTCAACTAAATTTAAGTGTAATAAGGCTACCATTTACTACACTGAACAAAAGTAGCTTATTTAGACCTTAAAATATTGGACCATTAATTCTGTAATTAAGACAAGATGTTAACATACTGTTAAACTATATATAAAATTACTAATTTTAAATGATAATTAATTGTCAAATCATAAAAATTATAGCAATACATTTGGATCAATGAATATAGTCCTCACTAAAGAAAGGGATAGCAATTGGGAGAGAAGTTTTATAAATCGCAATAATACCCAGTGGAATATCATTAAATAAAACTTTAGATACTTGATTCATATGTTTAGGTTGGCAAAACTTAGAACATCTATTGCCTGGATCAAATTTCTTCCAAGTTAATTCTAACTCAATATGTTTGACAAATATTGTTAGTTTGGCAGGGTCATAAAATGATACAGTTTTAGATGTTAGATTGCTCTCAAGGTATTGTTCCAAGTAAATGCCCTCAATAGTTTTAAAAGGGTCCCACTTCTTAAAAGAATGAGCTTTCCATCCTAACTGAGGCTTCCAAGTTATTTCAATAAAACATGATTCATTTTCAAAGCAATATACATCAGGTTTGATGGCTCGTTTTTCTGACCATTTCAACCAGCTTTCGAAAGTACCCGGAACATGGTTTTTAATAGCATTGCTGGGAGGTAACAGCTGAGATAAAAGTTGGGTGCTTAAATCGTAGCTCATTGGGTAAGTTAGCTCATTAAGAAGTAAAGGGCACCCCAAATCAATATTTCCACTAGATTCAATTGAGATGGTTTGATTACATTCTTTAATGGGGATGGTTTTTGCGCCAAGCCCAAAAGTTCCTGCTGAGGTAATGGAATGATAATAAGAGAAAAGCATGCTAGGTTAGTTCTCACTAAAGGCATTTAAGCCTGTCGTCTGAACAATATTTATTGATTTTTAATGTTTTATGATACATAACAGATTGATATATAAGTTTCTCGACCTTATTTTAGTTAAAACGCTATTTGATCCACATATACGGAATTAAAAGCTACACCAGTGTTGCATTGCAATACTTAAAGTTAAATTCATCAAATCATTATAGATTAAACATGTCTACAGATTAGATTGATGCGTAACATATGTAATATCAGAATAAAAGTAACCGTTAGTATGTTTTATGTTTTGAGATTTAAACGAATAAGAAGTTTCTGCCACAATATATTCAACAACTAAACAAGTTTTAATAAATGCTCATTATTGGTTGTGGCCGTCGTTAAGCGGCTTTCTCGTATAAACGAAGTTAAAATCAATCCTCAGGCTTTACGTGTAAAAACTGCAACCGAGCCACTCTTGAATATCAATATTTTATTCGAGGTGGGCCGACCTGGGGACGATACCGCACCGATTAAGGAAATCGAATGAATGGGAAAGGAGGATAAAATCCGGAAAACCCTCCACGTGCGGCGTATGATAGACCAGGAACTTCATGGACCGCCTTTGCTATTCACTATCTCGGTTCGGGGCATTGGTGCGCAATGCCAACACAGTCATAATTGTCCCCTACCCAAAGTTCCAGTACCGGAATCGAACTCGGGGAGGCAGCGGTAGAGGTCCCTACTCTACCACTCGGGTATCCTCCCCTCTTGAATATCAATATTAAAGCTTTTAATAAGTATCCTAAAACAATAGCAAAAGGATGCCTATACCCATAATTTAACTTCCATATCTAATATCACTAGCTATCACCCAATCTTAATTTATCATTCATTAAAGATTTAGTTTATCTATATATATAAAAATGGATATCTGTTTGTCTGTCTGTATGTCCCAAATGCATTCCTATACCATTCATCCAATTATGATGAAACTTTGGTGAGTTGTGTGCATGCCTGAGAAGGTTTATGAATTTTAAAATATATTATTTTAATAGTAAAAAAAAGTTTTATATGTAACAAGTGAAAATCCTATATATACTTTGATGGTGTTTGCTATATTGTTACAGCTGAGCAGTTTGATATTCAGCTGATTTAATATTTTAAATTGTTTTATTAAGTGGTTAGTGGTCATTTGGGTATTTAACAAGTTTATCTAAATCAAAACTTTGAATCAAAAGTCCAATTAATTTTAGAAATACCTCCTTTAGTATAATCAGCTCAGCCTTCTTCTCTCTCACAAACATCACTTTTTAAATCAAAAAGTGAAATAAACAAGAATTGAGAGAGCAACCAACTGCCAGTGCACACTGCAATTATATAGTGTAGTGAACAAAGGCCAACCACCCAAACATAGGGAAGTCAATCCACCCATCTGTGTGCAGCACATAGAAATGGATGACTTGCCTGCACCAATATTAATTTTTAATAATAATATAAAGGATGCTGCAATGGACATACCATCTGACAACCTTCATGCTGGCCCAAGCCCCCACATGGCTAGAAATGGGGAAGGGCAATTTAACAAGTGTATGTTAAGTAATGATCTGGTGACACTAACAATGATGAAATACATGAACGCATTGACAGGTCACAGGGCCCTAGCGACTAGTGCAGATGATGGGGTTGACTCCTAGAATTGATGACCGCCAACACCCAGATGACAAGAGCAACCTTCTGGAAGTGAGGCCTGATGCTGAAAACAACAGAGTCAGGAATATCCCCCATTGAACCTCAAACATCAGAGGGGATTGGGGCCTCAAAGGCAAGAAAATTATTGCCAAAAAAACAAAAAACCCAGATGAAGTATTGGTAGGATCCAAAACTGACTCAGATTTGAATGACAAAAATTGGCATCTCAAACCAACAGAGCCAAGCTATAAAAAGTTTTCTACTGACACAGAGAAACTTACCAAATCTGCTCAGGGTATTTGAGTGAAGAACAAGTTGGGCTCCAATTCTGAAAAGGCCCAGTTGGGGGGCAAATGGTCCCTAGCCAAAATCAATTTGGCAACATGAGAAATTCATCAGGCATGATTCCCAATACACTATTGGGTGCAATCCCCAACGAAGTCATGCTGACAGGGGCTCTAGCTCAACAATGCATTGACAGCTGATTCTGAATAGCCAATTGCTGACCCAATATGATCCATTGGGGACCAACCAAGGCGGGGTGAAACTATATTGGGGACCAAATCTGAGGGATCGGACACCTGAGAGAGCTCAGCCAAAAAACTAAAAGTATTACTGGAAGGGGCAGAAACCCTGACAGCGGTCAAGTTGGCAGCCAGGGCACCGGTTAAATTTATACCAATCCAGTCAGACATGTTAGCACGCTGAGGCGTGTCCACCTGCAAGATCAAACAATGGGAGGCCCTCCAGTTTCCATACTCTACGGCAACTCAGTGGGTCTCTAAAGTATCAAACCAGCCATCGTGGCTATATAGTGTGACCACAAGTTTTCCACCAGATTGGCCAAACGCTGGCTTGACACCCAAATCTTGATCAACATGGCAGTACAATTCAAGGCGTCCTGAGTTCAAACTGAAGATGCCCTGGAATGGATGAAAATTCCTGTGGATTACAAGGTGATAGAGGCTGCAATCCATGAAGATTTAAAACTGGTGAATGCAAAAGCCTGGATGGAGGCTGACACCAACCTATTAAATGCGATGGAGTACAATAAGGTGGGCATTACAGCACAATACACCCAAGCCATTGGGATCTCAGGCCTCAACCCAACAGATTTAGCTGAGTACGCAAAACAATTTTCAAACGCATCTACAACCCTCAAATGGGCCTGACACTCCATTCCAGTGGACATGGCACTGGAATGGTATAACATTACTTTCTCCCCAGAGGAGGCACTATCATGGATCATGACCAGGTTCAAGGCAACCAAGGCCTTACACTGGTCATACACCCAAATTCCACCAGCCACCGCATCAGACCTGATGAAAGTGGGTTGGACAAAGGAAAAGGCGGTGGAATGGGGACCCTTTTAGGATTAGTTGCTGGAAGAGGCCATCAACTGGTCCGCCAACAGATTTACACCAATGGATATGAAATACTGGTTCCAAGCGGGGGCCAGTATGGACCTAGTGCACAAATGGGCAAAGCTGGAAGTGACTAAACTGATTCACAAAACTCTTAGAGGCCAACCATTCCCGATTGAAAGGTGGAAAATCTGGCATGATGCTGCAACAATCGCCAAAGCTGCAGAATGGATGCAGAGGGGTTCACCCCCCAATCAGCCCAACTGTGGATGGAACACGAGATCTCACTACAGGTGGCAACAGCAATGAAAGGGGTCATGACCCCAGACTTGGGCCAAGAATGGCTCAAAGTGGGGATCCGCATTGAAACTATATGGTATTGGAAGCAATCTTTCCCAGAACTGACACTAGCTGCCCCATATGCTGCCAAAGGCTTCACCCCCTCAGAGGCGTTCCAATGGAGTGAAGTGGGTGTTCCGGCAGACATGGCATGAGTATTTACAGATGGGGCTGGAATAGTATTACAGTAAGGTACTGGTGCCAGCGTAGCTCAATTACGCTAAAGGTCATTCAACAATACCTCCACCCAACGTGCAGCCCAGAATCTGCCCTTATGTGGTACCAACTGGGGTTCTCACCGTCAGATGCCCTAGAGTGGCAGAGCCTAGAGATTGGAGCGCAAATGGCTAGAAGTATCAACCGCCAAGGTATCAGCATTTGCCAGATCAAAGCGTTCCTCAACCAGGGATTTAGCCTTGATGAATTGGTAAGTTAGATTTTAAAGGGAAAGACCCCCGCCAAAGTACCCAAACCAAGCATGAAAACCAAATCTTACAGAATGGCGGTGGCGCATACCAAAGACAACACCTGGAATGGAGCAGGGAGCCACATTGAATACATCTGTCAGTTGATCAGCAGGGACTTTATAGATCGCCAGGCACCAAAATCCTACCTAAAAGATGCTATCTGAATCCACCTGCAACTAGTGGAGGAGGAAGAATGGTCTGGCCTTATATTGTCAATTTATCAGGAACTTGACAAAGTCCTAGCTGAAGGGGACTTTGATCATCACTGGGTACCTGAACAGGGCTATATAGATATAGCAATCCCAGGCGAGTTGGACTGCATGAATCTCCTCAAAATTGGCATCAAATACAAGGGAATTTATCTGCAAATGGAGCTGACCATATATGCCAACCAAAATGCAAGGTGGGTAACCTTCTAAAATCTCCCCACTGATCATAAACAGGAGTGGGTGCACAAAGCAATCTGGACTGGATTGTCATACTATGGGGAAGTATGAGAATTATGACAAGTTGGTGGAGATTACATCGCAAAGTGCCTCTGCCCTTGGACAGTGGAAGTGCTGTATGAGCTGGCACCCTGGATGAAGCTGAACAAAATTGCTCTACCCAGATTCATCCGCCTGCCTGGCCTCAATAGGGTAGTATATGTTGAACAGGAGGATGCCAAACAAGTGTGCCAGTTCTGCTACCATATCAGCCACACAATGGTTCAATGCCATCATTGTAAAGGTAAAACTACATGGGAATATGAATATGACCCCATTGGGGGAATCACCAAGGTGGGTACCAAGACTTTCCTCCACCCAAAAGCCAGAGAATTGATCCCGTGCAACTTAATGGAGGTAGCAGATATGAAACACCAGTAACAAAAATTGGACCTGGCATATAGAGAAGCGTGGGAACGGGAAACAGCAAAGCGACCTGAAGCAGATGACAAACCGTTTATAAATCTGAACCCCAAATCTTATACAATGGATGAGGGAACTGACCCCAGACCAACAGAGAAACGTCCAACCCAAGCGGAATGGATGGTCTGGGAGGAGGAAAGATGGCAGAAGGCGAACCCAAAAATATGACCCAAGCAAGGGCAGATGCAGGATGCAAGCAAGTCAAAATTGAAGCCCAACAAGACAAAAGGGAATACAAACTTGAGTCAGAAGTCATTGGCAAATAAACCTGAGGCGACCAGTGAAAAATCAGCAGGAGTGAAAAAGTCGACAAGATCAGCCAGGCAATCACCAACCAAAAAATTGAGTTCTGCCATTAAATCAAACAAAGGGGCGCGAATCCAGCTGATGGATGAGGGAGAATCTGCTGGTCTGCCAGCAGGGAACAAGGGGCACCCAGACCCAATCATAAAACCATCCCCATTAACCATTGACAGGGAGATGGGGATGGCAACTGAATTCCCAGTACACAGGATGCCTGGGAATATAATCCCAGTCCTAACCAATTGACCCCAAAAACCAAATATTGCACCCTGCCAACCATCGACACCACCATCATTAACCAACCAGACCTCATTATGAGACTTGATCCACAACCCAGACAACGCTAAACCTCATACCCGTGGGTCAGGCAGCCAGAAATGAGGATAGCAACTACAAATGCTTGGGGATGGCGAGCATACAAATGAAGAGGAGGAAAATGCACCATCTAAAAACTAATAATAATATTGACCTAATTTTTATTTCAGAAACACAAGCTGGTAACCAAAAGAAAATGGTGTAAAGCTTGAACTGTAATGCAAAAAATCACCCGTGGTCCCGCCAGATAGGCTATCAAGCCCTATGGACAGACCATGTGGCGATAGTCGCAATAGATAAGAAAATAGACAAGGAATTTGTGGAAGAAACTCACGCTGGTAGGATTTTGATAGTGACGGCTACAAACAGAGACACTGGCAGGAGCATATGAGTGGTAGCAGTCTATGCCCCACTGAAGCTCCATGAAAACCATATTTTTTGGGAATTCTTAGCATAAGTGCCATCCAAAGTGACAACTGTAATAGCGGGCAACCTGAACTGTTGGACAAATGTGAGCTGAGATACATACCTGATGAGAGAACGTCCCAACAGTAAAGCTGACAAGATGCTTGATTACCTAGTCGAATTGAGGATGTGCCTAATGATTGATGAAGAGGACAATGACCCAGCCATTCTAATGTGGTGGTCATACAACGCCGCCGGATCCCCACTGTCAGGATCATGTTTAGATTACATCCTTGTATCATTGGATCTTAGGCTGATGACGTCCAACAGCGAGGTTAGCATAAATGCTGAAAGCAACCACATGGTCATCCAGGTGGAGATTGACCTTGATGAACCTCCGAGGAACCACAAGTGGCAACTGGCACCAGCCATGCTGAGGAATGGGGATTGGCGCCAAATGGTTGATGTGGGACTGGATTGACTGGTAGCACATCTGACAACTGCTCAGAGTTGGACCCACTAGAATGATAGATCTGGATCAAAGCGAAAATGAAACATGATAGTATGAAGTTCAAAAAAGTGACCTCCTACAAGCGAACTGCCACCATGAAGCAACTTAAGTCTAAATTAGAAAGGCTGAGGCTCATCCGCTGGGACAGCAAAGACTGGTGGAGCAAGTACCAAACAACACACAAAAAGTATTGGGCCATAATGATGAAACAAGACTCAGAGAGATGGACCAATGCAACTTACTGATATCAGAGCCTAGCGGGGATGATGACCAAAGAGGGCCTGAAACACCTCAAGTAAATCCAAACTAAGGCTAGGGTACAGGAAGTGGAGACAGCGGAAGGGGAAGTATCAACAGACCCTGGAATGATCAAGCATGAGGTCAAGCTTTTGTATGGCAATCTCTTCTGACAAAGAGAAACAAGTGAATCAGTGACAAAAACCCTTATTGACCTGGCCAAGCTGGCAATGGGTGGCTGTACGCCAGAAGATGTCACCAAGCTATCAACCAAAATCTCTATTGATGAAGTTAAGAGGGTGTTAAAGGAGTCACCAAGAATGAATGCACCAGGCCCCAACAATATGTGTGCAGAAATATACAGCATATTCTGAGACTGCATCACGCTGGAGCTCAAAGCCCTCTTTAACCACTGTTTGCACAAAGGCAAAAAAATTCCAGGAGGCCATGAGACCTGAATTGTACTTCTGTACAAAAAAGGCCTCAGACGCCAGCTTCAGAACTGGCACCTGATAGCACTCTCAAATGCCAATTATAAACTGCTCACGTGCATACTATCTAAAAGGCTGATGGCAACAGCACCGTGCACACTCCATAGTGCCCAGCACGGCTTCATCAAAGGCCATAGTATATGGGACAGCATTGGTTCAGTCCAGAGCATACCCTAGGATATGAGGGGCATCAAACAAGGATACCTAATGTTCCTTGCATGTTAAGAGAGTGTCTGTAACTCTCTCATTCCCAGCAAGATGATGTGGGATGCAAACCCACATTGCTAGGGAACTAGCCATTAGAAGAATGGGTAGGAAGGCACCTCGAGCAGTGCTAGTGCAAAGGGTACCCCAGGCAAGTGTATAAAAAGCAACATAAAATACCAGGTAAGTAAGGAACATCACCGCTTGAGTGGACCCCAGAGGGGCGTCCATAATCAAGTGTGGCTTGACGTCAGGGGGCTTGGGTGCCTCGATCTGGAGGGGACCTGGGTGGCCCACAGGTGCCCCTGGGATTTTGGTAAATTGCGAGATAAGGTAGTGGCCCACATGGTTGGAGACCTCCCCAAAGAGGTCCACCACCAAGTTTGCCCAAGGAACCATTGAAAAAACGTAAAATGATGGTGGTTTTTATTTAAGAAAGTCAATCAACAAGGAATGTTGGTCGCAAAAATATATTTAAAGTGTGTTGGGGAAATTTGGGTTCTGCGGAAATGCGCCTAAGCCTTGACGCTCCAATAAACAAATGCTTCCATCCATTTTAGTAAAATACACTGAGAGTGCCTTCACTCAAGTAATCGATTGAAGCCATATTTTACCCTGAGCTTAGAATTTCATAGCTAGAGCGGGATTTGAACCCTTGCTCTCCAACCAAGTGAATTGAATCATTCTTGTTCATAACGTAAATCGTTTGTTTTAGTGCCTGGGCCGCGATCAGAGGCTGGGCGTTTTGCACCCCATTAGTATCAACCTGGGCATGCTTGGCTTGCACCCAGCGTTGATCTAAGGTGTGTTTCAGGCCAGGAAGATCCTGAAGCTTCACCTTCTGGGACTCCTGTCGCCCAGCCTTGTTTTTAGCATCTGTTCCCACTATAAAGTCATTCAACCATGACATTGACATGGAAAAGGTGTATGACCGAGTAGCGTGGTCATTCCTACAAGAGGCACTAAAGGCAGTCATATCCCCAACACGTTTTGAGCATGGATAATGACGCTGTACTCAGGCCTATTAACAAAGGTTATGGTCACAGATGGCGCTACCAACAAAATCCCTGTCAGGCAAGGTCTCCACCAAGGTGACCCTATGTCACCAATACTCTTCAACTTTGCAGCCAACATTTTACTGGCAGCAGCGGATGTGAAGCTCTGGGGTTTAGTCCACCCTAACCAAATGCCACTAAAGATGCTAGCATTTTCTGAAAATACAGTAGTAGGAATAAGCTTGTTGACTGACCTCCAGGGCGCTGAGGAATTATTAAACCTCTATCAGCTCGCATCAAATACAAAAATTAATTTGGCAAAAACCTCAGTGATGCAGGTCAGCAACCTGAGCTTCAGCCCACCAACTGACACAACGCTGATTATGAGCTCCCAAACAGTCCAATACCTCAGGATACTCTTCAATGACAAGGGACCAGCGGTACTGAAGACCAAACAAGAAGTATTGTCAAGCTTATTGATCTGAATGGCATGTTGGAAAAGTGCCAGACTATGCCTCAAGGAGAAAGTGCAGGCAATAAATGTCTTCATCTTCTCAAAGTTGTGGTATGTTGCTCACATGCTGCCAATGAGCCCAAACTTAGAGAAGAAAATCAGGTCAATGCTCCGAACTTTCCTGTGGTTCAAGGCAAAGGTGGCACCAATACCACTGGAAGCCCTGTTAAAACCAAAGCACAAAGGAGACATGGGCCTCCTAGACTTTGAATCTCATGCCCAGCGCATATGGGTAAAGTCATTTCTGAAGCTAACACAGATACATGTGCTGCCCAACCCTAGCATGGGGCATGAACTTGGCAAGAGCCCAAGGCCTCCAAGAGCTGGTCTCCCCCAATCAATATATGAATGGATGGCGAACCACCCATGGATAACCTCCCAAAAAGGTGCCCCACACTACTGGCGACTATGCAATTGGGCCGTGCACCAGGGCAGGTGGTCATTTGAGTGATTGGACTGAGAGGCCAACCAAATTCAGAGGGACATTGAAGCACGTAATTCTGCAATAATTTCCACAACAAGCTGGGAGGAGCGAAACCAAATTGCTGACAAATATGCAACCAAGTCAATCAGAATAAGGTACAAATTGATGCTGATAGAATATGGGATCTGCTCCCAAAACTGGGGTGCAATCCACCCACCCATCCACGAATCCTAAACAACTGGACTACTGAAGGCCATGACACCAACTACCCGATGAAGAAGTTGATTTTGGGCCTGAACTCCCGCTTGGTTATGGCCAAACAGTGTTCAGTAACCTGGCAGATCCTAAATCAGGCATTTAAATCGGGCAAGCACAGTGGGCTGGACTACCAGCACAAAGAATGCCCCATATGCACTGAACTGGAAGCAGATAATGCACACTGTTACTATGAATGCGCCATGTTTAAAAAATACTGGTCCACAATGTGTTACATCCTATCAGGCAAATATTCGCCACTGGGTATATATCCATTGAAGGACCTTTTCTTTACAAAAACCCTGAGAATGGCTCCAATCCAACTACGAGCCTTCATTTACCATTATTTTGTATGGGTAATTTACTGTGCACTTGTCACCAAGGTTTTGAGCAAAAGCGCCCCTACCACAGAGGTTTGGTATTGAAGACCATTCAGATTATCTCCAATCAGCTCTGTCAGATCTCAAAATTTTTGTGCATAATCCCCAGGTGTTATAAAGCCACACATTTGGCTTTCCCTGCTGGATCACTCATTGCATGCAATGAGGCAACTAATCAACTGAGAATCGAATGGCCTGTAAGCCTGCTGATGCTAGAACCATGGCTAGTGATGACAATCACTGATCAGCAATGGTCAGAGGTGCTAGAACTCTAGCAGCCTGAAACCCTAGTCCTTTTTTACCCTTAGCCAAATTGCCTGTATTCCACCCTCCCCTCTTACTTTCCCTTAAATTTCTATTTTAATAAAGTATGGAGTTTTTGAGGGAGGATACCCCAGTGGTAGAGTATGGACCCTCTACCACTGCCTCCCGAGTTTGATCCCGGTAATGGACTTTGGGTAGTGGACGATTTTGACTGTGTTGGTTTTGTGCACCAATGCCCCAAACCAAGATAGCGAATAGCAAAGGCGGTCCATGGAGTTCCTGGCCTATCATACGCCGTGCATGGAGGTTTTCCAGGTTTTATCCTCCTTTCCCATTTTCTTCACTTCCCTAATCGGTGCAGTATTGTCCCCAGGTTGGCCCACCTCAAATAAAATTTAAATTTAAATTTTAAATAAAGTATGGAGTTTTTTAAAAATAAAAAAAAATCTAGCATAATTGGCTCAGCTTTTGGCTCTAAACTTCAACTCTATAAAAGGTCAGTTGTTTGAATCCTGACGTAATCAATTTTTATACACCTTTCTTAAACTCACTGTCAATTCTGTCTGTCTGTCTGTCTGTAATTAAATCTTATAAGCTCTATTTCAGACACTTAATGTCAATAAAAAATTCTTAAATTTGGCACACTTATGTATCTTCAATGACAATACAATAATCCATCAAAAATTTTAATTTTCATGTTCAAAAAAAGTTTTATATGTATCAAGTAAAAATCCTATATATTTTTGATGGTAGTCAGTATATAGTTATGGCTGAGCAGTTAGATATTTAGTTGATTTGATATTTTAAATGGTTTTGTTAAGTGATTAGTGGTCATTTTTTATATACTTTTCTTATACTCACTGTCAATTCTGTCTGTCTGTAATCAAACCTTACAAGCTCTATTTCAGACACTTATTATCAATAAAAAAATTTGAACCTTTGCACAAACATTGGTCTTGGATGACAATACAATAATTCATCAAAATATTTTTTTCATGTTCTAATAAAAAGTTTTATATGTATTAAATGAAACTCCTATATATTTTTGATAGTAATTGGTATAGTTACAGCTGAGCAGTTTGATATTCAGTTGATTTAATATTTTATACTTTATAAAATCTGGGAATAATAATATACTTTTTTAATAAAATCACACTTAACTTTTAATATCAGTTCTATATAAGATCTAGAACATATATGTCTAATGGTAATTAGATGGTAATTTGGCTGGGTATTTTCCCATTCATTTAATTCAATTTTTCATGGGTTTTGATAAGGGTGATAGTTTTTGGTTGTTTTGTAAGTTCAATAATAGGTTTTTGCTGGGTGGTTTATTTTTTAGTTAACTCGATAGGCTCAATAGTTTCAGGTAAGTAATTGATATTTAGTTAATTTAGCAGGCTTAATAGATTTTAGCTTAGTGGTTGGAGGTTGGAATTTTCAATAGGTTTAATGGTTCCAGAACTTATTGATAACTATCTACCAATATAAAAACTAAAATAATTTATAATCTAATTGATTTGATAGGTTTATCTTATTTGACCGAGTGGTTGATGGTTTTTGATCGAATCGATAGGATACAGCTTAGCTTTGGAAGTGATTAGTTATTGGTTGATTTGATAAGTTCAGTTAGTTTTAGCTGAGTGGTTGGTGGTTTTGGTTGCTTCAATTGAGCAATTAGATTTGACCGAGTAGTTATTGCTTAACTATATATAAAATCTAAACTAATCAATTCGAATCGCCTGAAATTCTATAGATACCGTAGCGAAGCACGGGTAACTCCGCTAGTTTATAACCGTTTTTACTAGACAATGTTAGATAAAACTGAATTAGATACAAGTATTTTTTGATACATTCATAAATTCATCCCCCCTTGGGTTGGGACCATCTAGATACATTCATAATTTCAAATGAACAGTATTATGTAGAGTATAGAGTTAATTTTTCGAGCTATTCAATCATGATAGATCATTTTTTTTAGTACTAGATGGTATGATAGATCATTTTGAGGTTAGATATATCTAATATACCGTGCGACTTTACAATGAAATTAAATTAACTTAAGGTATCAATTTATGCTTTTAAATTTAAGATAATAGCACCATATAGTTTTAATAATAGTATTTGGTTGATCTTAAATTATTTCACTCTGTAAGTTCATAACATTTAAACGTACTGATTTGCTCCAGAAACCCAGACTGAAAGAATGGAGGAAAAGTTGTTGAGATGGGTACCATAAAACAGTTTAGTTTGTCATTCCAGTTTAAGTATCATTTCTAAATAGTATTGTTTAGTTTGTGATCCTAAAACACATCATTTACCCCACTCAGCTCGAAATTTTAAGACAAGCATCGGATAAGTTTTTAGTAACAGGTTAGCTTATAAACTAGTGCTTTATAAAAACTGTTTGCAAGGGTAAATTTATTACTACACTAATGGTTGTTCTTTATAAGAATGCGACTTAATATTATTTCCATCCTTAAACCATTATAGTATTGTTTACATAGTATACTTATTGAAAGATAAGATACATTATTAAAATAATGCTATTGTATCCTAATTGATGGTGATATAATTTCCAGCATATTTCTATAAATTTTAGATTTAAAATCTTAAATTTTATTCAAGGTGGGCCAACCTGGGGACAATACCACATCAATCAAGGGGATTTGAATTAATAGGAAAGGAGGATAAAACCCAGAAAAATTCCATGTGTAGTGTATGATAGGCTGGGAACACCATGGACTGCTTTGCTATTTGCTATCTTGGTTTGGGGCATTGGTGCACAATGCCAACACAGTCATAATTGTCCCCTACCCAAAGTTCATCTACCAGGATCAAAATCTGGAGGCAGTGGTCATTGAGTCCATACTCTACAACTAGGGTACCCTTCCTCCAGCATAATTCTATAAAAGTGATGTTATGAGTCACTTTTAGGCTCAATTTTATGTTATATAAAATATAGAGAAACTTAAAACCATAAAAACTATAATTCTTAAGGTTTAATCTAAATTAACACTTATATCTTAATATTATTGCCCACGTTTTGCTTAGTTGAATTAGTGTTTATCAGGTTAGAAAAGTATATAATGCAGATGGAACAAAACTCAATATGTGTAAGTCTGGGGGAGCACCCAATGTGCCTCAATTGTGAGACAATCCTGTTCTTAACCAAAAAGCGGGCTAATAAGGCAGCTGTCCCCCTTGTAACACAGAGCAATTTAGCCCATGTGGTAGACAAGAGGTGTGTGACAGCGTACCCCCTCAAGGTTTCCACCTTTACCCCCTATATGACCATGCAAGAGCTGCTCTATGGATTAGGGGGATGTGCGTGGAGGTGGCAGCAGTCAGAGGACGCCACCAGAAATGAAGTGGAGAGCACCTACTTACAGTGACAATTTTAGATTTAGTAAAGAGGTGGAAGTGGCGTGCACCTACCCCCAGTGACAATTTTGGAATCCGCCATAAAGGCAGAAAATTTTGATAAATTGAGGAGTCTAACTATGGTGAGGTTGAGAGCAAATAATTTCTTTGAGACTCAATGGGACCAGACCTATGTGTCCTGGCCTTAGGCACAACCATAACCAAAGAACAAAGCGTTGCCAATCCACTAAGCAGAATTGTGATGGGAGGAAATATTAATGACAAAGTTTTAGTGAGGATTTTAGCTAGCAGAAGGTTAGTTCCACATTAAATTAGTTGTCAAATCTTATCCTGCCAAATTAGTTGAAATTGCAATACCTTCAATTATGCATTCCCAGTAATTCCCCTTACCCCTTTATTACTTAAGACAGCTATCCCTCTTGGTACAGTTGTCAGTCAATATTCAAATTTTTGTTTGAAATAAAAAAATCCCCATTTCAGACAAATTTTTAATGGTAATTTTTTCCCTTTTTGTATCACTGCTGATACCCAGAACTATGTTCCCAGGGTTGTGCAATAAATGAGCTTAGTGGCCATTATTACAACGCTGCTGCTTACCCTCATTGAATGGGGCTACTGAGCAAGTGGACTATTAGGATACACGCTTGTGGACGCCCTCTAGCTTTAGGATGTCTCATTATTTTTAAAGATCAATTCTATCTACTGAGTGAGGTTTCATGACCTCATCACTCGCTCCACAGCAAGTGGTTCCTCAGTGGATCCTGGGCCTTAGTGGTTCTCAAAGAGTTTAAGTATGGTAGCACCTGCTGCCCCCTGTTGGCCACAATTTGGTTACTAGTTGGTGGTAGTTATGGTGGTAGCCAGCTGCCGCTCCCTATTCACTTCTCTCATCGCCTGCTATCAAGTCATTTGGACATCAATGCCTCAGCATTCTGGGTTGCTTTATGAGTGCTCACACACCCTGACTGGCGGCCCAGTCCAAATTTATCTGCTACTTCCATGACAATATGGTCATAAAGCTTTCATTAATAGCTTAGAGTTTAAAGTATTTGAGGTCAATCATCAATTAAGAAAACACCTTTATGAGGGTTCTGGAAGACTTAGCCTAAAAAATATAAACTAATATTAAATGGTTTTTATTTTCATATTCCTCTCTTACAACTATTAGATATGTTCTGGCGATGCTTTAGAACCATTATTCCATCTCTGAAGTGATTCTCTGAAACATCTACAATATACCGCTGTATATTTGCAACCACTTTTTTATTATAAGAAAAGTGTTCATGAGAGAAACTGTTTGGGTTTTCAGAAATAAAAGAAAGTCAGATGGAGCAAGATCTGGAGAACAGGGTGGATGATTAAGCACTTCATAGCACAGATCTCTCAATAATGTCATTTCCAAAACACTTTGGCGGAAGGTATTTTTTGGGGCAAAAGGTGTTTTTCTCCTTCTCTAAAGTGGGCCAATCATGACATTTTTTGCCCAGTTTTATTAAAAGATTAATATTATTCTATGGCAATGTTTTTCTTTCTATTAGGAAATTAATCAAAAAATATCTTAAGCATCACAAAACACTAATATCATGACCTTTAATGCAGATAAGATTCACATTGATTTCTTTGGTGATAAACAGCAAGCTTTAGTTCACTTTTTTAGCTGATTAATTTCTGGTGTGTAATGCTTAAATGTATAATCTATAGAATAAATTGACATAAAAATCAGTTTATTTCATTTAAAAAAGCTCCAGATAATGTTAACTATTTCTCATGAGTATGATTTTTTGATCTGATGTGAGCATGTGCCAAACCATATTGTGCAAAGCTTTTTCATATGAAATTCCTAATGCATAACATAGAGTAAATGTTCTTTTGAATTGCCCACAGCTTAAATAAATTTTCACCCTTTAATCTGTTGTTTATTCAATATAAATTATTGACATTTTGAATATTTTTAAATTTGTTGCTTTTTTGAGCATTTATCAGATGAATCATCTTCAAGGCTGATACTGACACGTTTAAACTTGGCAGCCTAATTTTTTTTATTAAAGATGAAAGAATGACTACTCATAAAATTTCTATGAAATTCAATGGATTATATTTGGTATCAAAACTACTTTTATGAAAGAGATAACCACTGCAAGATAATCAATTTTTAAGAATGTAAATAAACAAAATTATTTTAATCTAAATAGCTAAAACTTATGTTCCCAATAAATCAATCCTTAATTTGACATATATTGTTGTGACAGGCATACTAACGGAATGAGAAAACTTTGCATGTAGAGTTGATTTCTATGATTGAGGCTGAGATTTTTCAGATCACCCTTGTATGAAGGTTGGTAAACATAATGTATATTGTCTGATGTTAATTTATTATTTAGCTTGTTGTTAAAACGTTAAATACTTTTCAGTAAATACTTATCTACCTAACTACTGTTTTAGAAAAAGTAAATGAGGCTGGTTGACCTTGGAACAAATATACCACTACAAGTTTTTTTAGCTTGTGCTGGTTTTTCTCTGTCAATCAAAACCTAACCCAGTGTGGAGCAGGAACCACCCCACTATGCTACCACTCCTCTAAATTACATTTTTGTATTGGCTATTGTTTCTACCTAATGTTATACTTAGGGTTCAAAAGTTGTGACAAAACATGCCTAATATAAATTCCTTGCTTCTTGTATGAGGATAAAAAATTTAAAAACAAATCTCATAATTGGCATATATGTGTTTTTAGCAATATATCATCCTTTCTGTACTTCTAAAAAAATCACCCATTTTATATTGTATATAAGCTCCTTAACTAACTGAGTTAGTATTTTAATTAAGGCACTTTATATAGATGTTTACGCAGGTTCCCCTCTAATTGTATTCTTTATCATATTAACTAACTCTCATACCTGTAGTATGCATATTAATTTTTAAAGTAACGTAAAATGTATATCAAGAATAGATAAGTTAAGATTTCTGATGGTAACTGTCAGACATTCTCCTTCTCAACTTTTGTAAAAGAATGTTGGATTCCGATCTTTGAATAATATTGAGGTTATCAATGATATGAATACCAACAGTGAAAAGACCTTGGCAGATTCTCGGTGAAACCCTATTTATTTGAAAAATATGATTTATAACTAAAATCGGTGTAATAAGGTAAGAACTGATAATAGGATTGCTCTGACTTCTCAGCTGAATTTGAGGAGTTCATTATCACATGGATCTGAACACCCCCAAGGTGAGAAGATTTTACCTGTCAATGATTGGGTGTGAATTAACAAATCATTACCACTCAGATCTGAACACCCTCAAGGTGAGAAGATTTTACCTGCTGGTGATTGGATACAATTTATCAAATCATTACCATATGGGTCAGTTTTGCCACAAAATATTTATCCTCAATCTGATAGGCTGAAAGCCTATATTTCCTAATTTGGATGACTCAGCTTTATAATACTTTAGCCCCAAATTCCCATGGGCCTAAGGATCAGAATTAGTTTAAATATGATATACTAGTATTGAAAAAAGGGCTTTTCTCAAGTTTGCCTCACACAAATAAAAACTAAAAAGTAAAACAAAGTTTCTTAAGAGCTTATTATTTATTTTAAATATTCCATTGTGGGATCCAGCAGCACGTAGCACCAGCAAGCATAACCCTTGCTATTATGACAATTTGGTGCTCACTACAGGGGGCACGCCTGTGCACTAAACCATGGTTACTAACATGGAGGCTGTAAATGTGAGCAGCTCTTCTGGTTCTTCTTTAACTGAATCATGATTATTTGCTCTTGAGAAGCAAATAGACAGCTCTTTCTCCCATCTCAAAAATCTAGAGCAATGGCCATTCAAATTACCTATAAAGGACAGATACACCTCAGGTGAAGGGAGCATTGCTTCCTTTTTGTACGTTTATGAAGCTGCGATGGATGGCGCCACTGATAAACATAAAGTTCAGTATACTCTTCCTTGTTTAAGCGCAAAGCCTAAGAGTTGATCGTTCCTCACCTGGATCCTCAGCACACCTGGCCAGATGTTAAGAAGGCCCTCTTGGCTGAATTTGGATTCAAGCAGAGCTTATACAGGGAAAAACAGGCTTTCATGAGCCTTACCATGTATGAGGGTGAAACCCTCGTTAGTTTTGCTGAGCGTTTCTATCTCACTTCTCAAAGGCTGGCTACTTCTAACCTGCTTACCCTGGATGATGCTATCGCCACCATATTAACAGGGTTAGCTTCACAACCCTCTCTCGCCTGGCATATCATATCTTTGAAATGCCACTTTACAACCCTCCGTGATATAAAAGAGGCTTTGTTAGACGTTGCCCATATTCCTTTAGGTGAGCTGCAGCCTATTGAACCGTTGGAAGTGAGGCCACCTGTGCCTATTCTCCCTGCAAAACCTGCTTCTTTGGTGCAACTTAAAACGGACATCCCTCATTCATGAAAAGCGGAGATCTCTACTGTGGTTTCCCCTTCAGCTCAGCCAATAGGTGCGCGCCCTAAGGGTATATCCTCCAGAACTACTGGGGTTGTGAAAATGCCGGTTAAAGCGAAGCTAATTACCCCACCTCTCGTGTCTGTCTCCCCCACTTCACTTGCAACCTTGCCCATGGTTGAGAATACCCCTGAGGCTGACTCTGAGGGGGTTACAATGATGTTGGGTACTACTTATTGGGAGCTCCCGCGGAAGTGGAGGTCCCTGATTGCTAAACGCCAAAGGAGTAGATGAAACCACCATACCTGAGGATACTTACCTCCGCCAAGTTATAGGTTGTATGGAAATTATTGACACAGTCAGCGACGCTGATCAGCTCCTATTGAGCTTAATTCGCCCTTTACAGCGAGGGCATACCATGCAGTCTATTCTGGATACTCACCCTGAGACTGCACGCAAATTAACCTCCACTTTTCATCTCAAGGAGGTCTTAGCGCTGTTGGCCAACTTTGGAAGCACACTTACCAATTTTGAAGTAGTTGTTCACAAAGTTTGGGTGATGGCTATCCTGGATACAGGTTTCCCAGTGAATGTAATCTCATCTCAGCTGATGAAAAAGATTAAACTGATGCCTGACTTGGATTATGCCAAGGAGTTTGGAACTGCGGGTTCAAACTACACCCGCGCCCTTGGCACTTACTCCTCTCTTCCCATTCGCGTTGGGAAGCTTATCCTATTGGCCCCCGCTGTGGCCTTAGATAATAACTCCTATGATATGCTCATAGATACTCAGTTTATGATTGAGTATGAAAGCATCATCAATATGAAGCAAGGGTTCCTATCTTTAATGAGCTACGAAGTTCCGTTAGTCTTATCCAACAAAGAACTCATCAAGAATGACTACACCTGCCTGGTTGAGTACCCTTTTTCCGCTTTGCCTTTAAATTATGTCACCTCTGGGTGCAACACTAAGAAATTGCCTGATTCAGTGAAGGCTAGCGATGGTATTCCATTTTATGTGGCAGATGAGGTGGTGATTAAGCTGGGTGAACAATGAGTGGTTGACACAAAAATAACACTCCAAATCCCACACCACTGTTTGTTGCACCTCATTAGTGTTGAGGGATTAGTCCTTTGGAGCCTCATGTATTACCTGGGCTACTAGACCCCGCCTATCAGCGACCTATTACTCTACTGTTGGGAAACCTCACCGCAAAGGACATGATCATATGGAAACACCAAGAGGTTGGCCGAGGATTTTTAATCCCTGTGGAGGATGTTGAACAGATCCACTCCATCAGCTCAATGGCAGATTTGGGCCTGCCAACGGACAACCTGGTGTGTACCTTACCAAACGTCCAATCTCGATTGAGTTAACCCCAACTGAGCTAGAGAAAGTTCATAATCTCCTTGATGACTATAGCGACATATTCTCCAAGTCAGCTCATGACTATGGCCATATGAAGGGCTGGTGCCACTCCATTGATATGGGCGATGCCCATCCTGTTCAGTCAAAACCATATCACAAGTCAAAGGTGGAGTAACAGCATATGAGGAAGGAACTCACACAGTTACTGGATGCGGGGTTACTAGTTCCCTCTTAAAGCCCTTGGTCTTCCCCACTGTTATTAATTAAAAAGAAAGATGGAGGTCACCGGATAGTCATGGACTATCGCAAGCTAAATAACCTCACGAAGAAGGATAGCTATCCTATCCCTTGCATCGATGATGCCCTGGCCCAACTATCCAGCTTGAACTTCTTCTCAGCCATGGACTTGGCCAGTGGCTATTGGCAAATGGATCTTTCTCCACAGGACCAGGAGAAATGTGCTCTCATTTGCAGCAAAGGGCTTTATCAACCCACTTAATTACCTCAAGGGTTGTGCAATGCACCTGCATCTTTTCAGCGTGCGATGGATCACATCTTGCAAGACTTAAAGCTAACCTGCGTTATCATTTATCTTGACGATATTACTGTGTTCTCAAAAACCTTCAACGACCACCTGGATCACTTGAAGGAGGTGTTTGGAAGGCTACATAAGTCAAATATCAAATTTAAATCATCCAAGTGCACCTTCTTCCAGCGAAATTGGATTTCCTTGGCCACACCATTTCGCAAAAAGGAATCCAACTGCTACAGAACAAGGTTGAAGCCATTGCAAATATGCCTCCCCCTAAGAATTTGCGGGATATACAGGTGTTTCTAGGGTTGACGGGGTATTACTATCAGTTCATCCCTAAGTTCTCACAACTCAGTGAGCCCCTTGTTCGCTTATTGAAGAAGAATATCCCCTTCCAATGGGGCGCTGAACAGAAAAGCCGCTTTTGAGACCCTGAAGCAGCTACTACAATGACGCCCTATCCTACGGCACCCAGATTACAAAAAACCCTTTATCCTGTTTATGGACGCCTCAGACTACGCCGTTTAGGCCATTTTAGGCCAACTAGATAAAAATGGTATTGATCATCCGGTATCTTATTTCAGTAAGATGCTTTCAAAGCCCAAACGCAACTACAGTGTAACAGAAAAAGAGTGCCTGGCTGTTTTGTTGGCTGTAAAGCACTATCCCCTTTTCCTCTATAGGACCACCTTTACTGTAGTTACTGACCACGCTTCATTGAAGTGGCTAAGAAATATGAAGGACCCTACTGGGCGGTTAGCTCGTTGGACTCTAAAGCTCCAGCCTTATGATATGAAAATTGAACACCGTGCCAGAACTTGTCATATGAATGTGGATGGGTTGTTTCTCCTGCCAGTGCTCCATTTGGATAATAGCGAGGCAGAAAGGTTGCATGATCTATCAATGACTCCCAATGAATGGGAGGATGAAGATGATCCAGTTCAGAAGATGTTGCCCGCCACTCGCGCAACACCAAAGCAGAAAATGGGAAGTTGTATAAGCGGGTGGGGGCAAAGTGGCTGCCTTACCTCTGGCCCTCAGAACACATATCTGCCATCCTTGAAGCTCACTTCATTTTAGGCCATGGAGGGGTAAAGAAAACTTATGAGTGGCTTAAGGATTGATACTATTGGGATGGAATGATGGAAGCTATAGGTGATGTCTTGGAAGTCTGCCTTACGTGCAAGAAGCAATCTGGTTTCAAGATTAGATACCAGTATCAACCAACTACCCTGCAACAACCTTTTTGCACTATTAGTTTGGATGTCGTAGGTCCCCTTCCACAGTCTACCAGTGGCAACCGTTTTATCCTAGTAGCCATCGACCACTTCACTAAGTGGGTTGAAGCTGTGGCGCTTCCTGCCCAAACAGCCAATGCAACTGCCACCTTCATACATCAACACATTTTCACTCAGCATGGCTGCCCTCAAGTACTACTCTGTGATAATGGCAAGAATTTTACCTCCAGAGTAGTCAAACTCCTGGCTACCTCCATGGGATCCCAGCAACTCTTTTCAGCTCCGTACAATCCATCTACCAATGAGGCAGTGGAAAGAGCCAATGGAACCTTAGTTTCTATCCTCCGTAAAATAGCCTCTTCTGATCCACTTCACTGGTATAAATTCTTACCCAATGCCCTTATGGCCTACTAGATTAGTTATCACCAGATTCTGAAAATGTCCCCTTTCCGAGTTTTGTATGGCAGGGAACCAGGCATACCTGCTCTTCTAGCTAATGATGTCTTCTCTAGAGGAGAGGAGCCTGAGAAAGCTATGCGAAGGTTAGCTAACCAAATTATTCAACTCCAAGCTGAAGTTATGACCAACTTAGCAAAAACAGTGACTAAAGAAGGGCAGGCTGCCAATGAGCTCCGCACCCCCTTCCTACATTTTTAAGTGGCTGATAAGGTGTTATACTACCATAACTGCATCACTCCAAGAAGCGGTAAGCTTGGCTCAATTTGGGAGGGACCTTTCTCTATCACCTATAAAGAGGCAATGAATACTCCATCAAATCATTAGCCATGGGAGTTACCATAAACCGGGTACATGACCATTTACTACGCTCATATACTCCTTCCAACATTCTTGAGGGGGGCAATGTCGGACATTCTCCTTCTCAACTTTTGAAAAAGCTTGTTGGAGTCCAATCTTTGAATAATATTGTGGTTATCAATGATGTGAATACCAATGGTGAAAAGACCTTGGCAGATTCTTGGTGGAACCTTATCTATCAGGAAAATATGATTATACCCAAAATTGGTGTAATAAGGTAAGATTTGATAATAGGATTGATCCAACTTCTCGGCCAAATTTGAGGTGTTCATTATTTCATGGATCTGAACACCCCCGAGGTGAGAAGATTTTACCCATCAATTATTGGGTGCAAATTAACAAATCATTACCACTTGGATCTGAACACCCTCAAGGTGAGAAGATTTTACCCGCTGGTGATTGGATACAATTTTATCAAATCATTACCACATGGATCAGTTTTGCCACAAAATAGTTATCCTCAATCTGATAGGCTGAAAGCCTATATTTCCTACTTTGGATGACTCAGCTTTATAATACTTCAACCCCAAATTCCCATGGGCCCAAGGTTTGGAACTAGTTTAAATATGATATACTAGTATCAAAAAAAGGGCTTTTCTCAAGTTTGCCTCACATAAATAAAAACTAGACAGTAAAACTTAATTTCTTAAGAGTTTATTATTTATTTTAAATATTCCATTGTGGGATCCAGCGGCACATAGCACCAGCGAGCATAACCCTTTCTGGATTATGACAGTAACAATAAACCAGACCTTAGAGACTAATCCATCATAATTTAAAAATTTATAGTGACTTTATATAGCTTGTAATGGTTGGAAGTTGTTGTGCATGGCAAACACAAACTACTGCACAGGTAAGATTTCCCACTTAGAATCACTTTATTTTTTTAATCTCTTGACCTCTGTTAGCTCGATGAGCTTTGATTTCTAAAATCCATGGTATAGTAAAATCTAACCTCAGGGAGGGTTACAAAGGTACCACTACAGTTTGTTAAAAATGTTTGTTTTAGGATAATTAGTAATATTTATACTTGATACTTCCGCCTTGGAATAAGGTGTACAATTCAATATTGACAAAACAGCAGATACATTGGGTATAATGAGTACAATGGTACTCATTTATTTAAGTGGAACGCATTAAAGTCAAGGCAAATGAGTTAAGGCTCCTTAGTGGTTTGAAGGTCCTGAAGGGAAAGGTGGAAATTATAATAAAACAGTAACTAAATTTTTTACATGTGTTTTATTAATATTTAATAGAATGTGGCAAATTATTTTAATTACTTGAACTTAAGTCAATAATCTGACTTCACATATTTCTCTTGATTCAACGCAATCTTTCAATTCTTTTTTAGAGGAAAGGTGAGAGACCTTGGGTTGGGACCATCTAGTACTAAAAAAAAGGAAAGGTGAGAGACTGTGATAATATCTTATGATTTTTGCATGAACAAGGTGACAATCCAACCCATCAGATAAGTGCTTCATGGTTTAAACATGAAAGGAGGCCTGTTATCAAATACTATAAGGCCCTTTCCTCAGAGAAGCATTTTTTGTTTTTGTTAAATCCCATATATATCTCAGTAAAATCTTTGATTACTTACCCTGAACTAATGTAGCATACCTCTAAACATATTATCCTAGGGCTTGATTTTAATTTTGAGAGTTTAAAGCTGTTCTGCAGGCTAAGGTTTTGATTTTAATCAGAGCCCTGATAATCAATCAAAGTACTTATCAGATCTAATGTTGTCTCTATCATCTATGATAGAATGAAGCAAAGGGGTAAATCAGGTTGTCAGCCATAAGTAGCTGGAATGGAACGAATCATGTTGCACTGTGAACCAACACAATAGGCAAAGAATGTGAAATTGAGTAGATAGTCCATTTTTGTGGAGATGTGATTGAAAATTACTGAATAATATGTTATAAGGTTCTTTTAACCTTTTTACAGTACCATTAGTTATAGAATAAAAATGAGCGGTCAGGACCCTGAAAATCTACATAAGTTTGCTGAGCTTGAAATTATCCTGAATGTATAGTTGGATGCATTATTCGTTATTATAACCTGGGGCACCCATGTCAAAGTATAATGTTTCCATAAAAAATGAGAAGCAGTGAATTCTCCAGTACTGCAAATGGATTTAGTCTCAACCCAGTTAATCAAGAGGTAAATAGCTACATCAATGTACCAATGTTGAACATTAATGATGGGTAAAGGTCAGATATTATTTTTAGAAATATAGTTAAGCCCAATTAGGCTTGACTAGCTGATAGTTTGAGGTTTTAAAAGGTTGTAGCAATAGATACTCTTATAAATTTATCAAAATGTCATATGCATCATATCTCAAAGACTCCCAATAGTAGCTCTGCTCTACTTGCTTTATCATATTAGTGAAACCTCAATAGCCCATAAGTTTGATGATCATAGGTTTTTGGCCGTTAAGAGAGGTCTGGGTATAAGAGTCTATTAACATCTTTCCAATCTGATATAGGATACCATTCTAAAGTCCAGTGTTCTGTAATAATTGGTCTAGAGTTTGCTGGATGGTATAATGTTCATCTTCATAATTACCTTTTTGACTTCCTTAAAAATAGATTTGCATTGGGATAGTGGTGAGATATTGGGCAGTCTAGAGTTCCATTGGCGTTCTAATATGAGATGATCCTTAACAGTGTATAGCTTCATAAAAGTAAGCCTGGAGTTCTAAGTCCATCTAGCAAAACGCCCTTTAGGTTCCTTAAAATTTTTTAAACACCATAGCTAAGTGTCTTCAGTGACAACTTTATATTTGGTTTAGAAGATAGACGCATAATTGCTTGCATTCAGAAATGATGGACATAAGTTCAATTACATTACCATACTTAGTTCTTTTACTGTTTGGTAAGGGAACATCTGCAAAAAGGGACCATATGTTATTCTCCATAATCTATGCATTAAGAAAATAATGCACTAATGGACATCATTAAGGTATCCAACTGAAAAATAAATGGGAGGTCAAAGTCTGAGTAGTAAAGGATGAGTGCCTGAGTTAAGGTTGCCTGTAACTATAAAAGCGTCTTCATAATCTGCAGACCATTGAATAGTCACTCCATTCATTAGAAAAATGGATTTTAAAAATTCAACTAACTGTGCAAACCCTTGAATGAAGCCTTGATAGTATCCTACCATCCACAAAAATACTGCACATCTAGTTTATTTTACAATTTTTTATATAAATAATGGAATAAAGATTTGGGTTTGCAGCCCTATCCCCTGTGTGTCATCAATTTAGCCTAGTTGCTTCATTTGGGTCTTAAAGAATCGAAATTTGCTCTGGTTTGATTTAAAACTGAGCCTAAGATATCCATAGGAAAACGGTTATTAGTGGGGCAGATGGTAGGAGAAAGTATGCAAAATCACATTGGTATCATTGTGATATACTAGAATGAAGCTTAACTTTGGGTCACCTAGTATAAATTCCGTGGCTCTCTATAAAGTGGCGGGCATGTTTCAGCGACCCTAGGGCATGCATGTTGGCTGGTATAGCCCTTGTGAGGTGATAATCACACATTTCTTCTTTTACTCTTTAGGTGGGTCAATCTGCTAATAGCCACATATAAGATCTAACTCAATGAAGTATTTGGCACCCCCAATTGATCAAGAGCATCATCTATTTGTGGTAAATAGTAACATTTTTAGTTACTTTATTTAATTGACAAAAATTGATTATCAACTGAAAAAAACTGTCTTTCTTATTGACTATAAAACAGGGCTAGTCAATGAACTATGAGAGAAGATTATTGTGCCTTGCTTCAAGATCTGATAAGGCTCTATTTAAACAACTTCATTGTTAGCTCTACTTTGTCAAATATGCCTGAAATATATAGTACTGGCATTGCCAGTGTCAATATAGTGCTAATCCCTTAGCATTCCCCAAATTTTAGTTGTTTGTGGAAAATATAAGAGTACTATTTTGTAGCAACATCAAGGATTGATCTTTTTTTATAATAACCCTTTTAATTGTCATTGGGAAGTAATCAAAAAAACATTTGATGTTGCATCAGGAAGGCTAAACCTAAATATCGTCCCAAACCATTGATGGACTGACTTTTCTCATTGAGTACAAGGTGAATGTAGGCGAATTTCTGACCTTTCTTCCATAAAACTTCTGGTTGGTTAAGTTAGCCAAAAGGATACATATATCTTAATGACCAGAAGTAATTAATCCTGTGGCGAAGTGGGGTTAATCCTTGATTTTTCATGAGTAGTAAATTTATCTAATTTTTCTCAGGTAGGTCTAGGGACAACCAAGTGCCAACAAGCCGCTGTTCTCCAGAAAGTAACTCACAATTATTGAACGCTCATAATGATATACTGCATAGGGAAATTTTAGACGAAGGACCAGCTACAATGCCTAACTTACTGATAAGGATGTGAAGTACCTCATTGGTCTAAGTAAAACAATAAAGTTATTGCCTTTTGTAAAAAGAACCCTTTCTTCCTGTGAGTAGAGTAGAGACAGCAATTGACCAAGGATCTTAAAATATTAGATTTGTACTACAGAACAGCCTATTGAACTTTAGGGAGCTGGTACCAATCAAAAACTGATAATTGAAACTAGACAATAGGATAGATGGAGAACTGACTTAAAGAGAGCTAAATCTCATTAGTATAGCACTAAAAGCTTTTTCATTAATAGTGATCTCAGGACCATCTGTTCCATACTGTTGTGTATGGGGCACATATGAGTCAATCTTCATTCTTTTTAAAAAATTACTTGGAATTACATTTTACCAGAGCAACTCTACCAACTAATGCGCAATATAAAACCTTATTTACAAGTAAAATAAGCATAAGTACAATAAGTGAAGTTTTTAAATTTTAATTTAATGAAAGTAATTTGTAGCATCAACGTGGTCAATCATGGTCTTAATTTTTAGCCAACATCCAGAAAATGAGGGTTCAATGTCTTTAGGTCAAAGCCACCTTTACTCACTTTAGAGGGGGCAACTCAGTGGACACCTTCAAATTCCCAAAATAAAATTTTCTTTATGAGTTGCATAGTTTATGGTTTAGAGAAAATTTCTTGAACTTTGTTTTTCAGAGCAGCATGTAAGCTCAGAGTTATATGTAAAACATGATTAAGAGAACTTTCACTCAAAGGTGTGAGTTTTATGGGCAACCTCATTTTTTATACTTTTGTTTGTGATAGTTAGTTGCATGACAATAACTAACCTCCTCAATTGCCAGCTATCTATTACATAATCCTTGTTTTTTATAAAGAAGCCACATAGTTTATGTTAGGCCAATTTTTTTAGACGAGTTACTGCATAGTGGCCCTTAGGTTAACAAATCAAACAAGTCACTATAGTAGCTCTACATTGAGGTCCAGGGATTCTACATTGGGAGTAACTGTCTCCTTTTGTATTTATAGTTTTGACTGGAGTTGATTAGAACAGAGTTCTTGAGCTTTGACATTAGGTGGCTCAAAAAAGATCTCACACAATTTTAAAAATTGAATCAGGAGGGGGGTCCAACTATATGACTACTTGTAGCAGATAATGAAACTAAGAATATATATAAGTAAAGTTTTTAAAGTGCAATCTATACATCAAAAAATTTACCATTGATTTTCCCTAGTAACATCTGAGCCTATTGAAAGAATTGGTTGGTAAATTCAGAAATTATATTGTTCTTCCAAAATTGGATAGTCAAAAATGCGCCTTTTGAGTGGCCAATATTTCAGAAATACTAAATTCTATTAGCAAGGGGCCATCAACATCCAAAAAATCCAATTATCTTCTGGCAGGTATGGATTAACTAGGCATGTCTTTAGTTGTCCACAAAGTTTATTATAGTGACCTTTAGAAATCATCAGCCCCATGTTTAGTCATCTTAAACATCTTAAAAAATAAATAGCACAATTTTATGATAGCTTATTTTAGGAAAGTTGACAAAATTGAATCACTGGAAGGGCATGCTAGTAGTGACAGATTTAAATCAGCTTGAAAAGAGTTAACTTGAGGTTCCAGGTTTCTGGGTTCACCAGTGTAAATTCAGGGGTTGGAATAATGACTGTAAATAAATGAGGCAAGGTGTTAAAATTTAGGGGCTTTGTTGTTCGTTCATGAATGATAACCCTTAATTGATAACTGCACAGGTTTGGTTTGTGCACACTTTGCATTGTCTGATAATAGATGTCAGGATTAGAGATAATTAGTAAATAAAATTCACCACTTCTGAATTGAGCTGTAACGAGTCAACTCTTGAACCTATCCGAATGAAAACAACTTCAGGATTCTCATCCCCAATTCCTGAGTCATGTGGGGTGGCGTTTCCACCAACTCGATCAGGTGGGCGGCGAAATATATTGAAGATGCCATTAGGCGGGCAATACAGAAGACCAGGAAAATCCTGAATGGATGGGGCTGCAACGATTCTTGAGGCACCGTGTCCCCACTCACCCTATAAATATCAATACCTTTTAGCCTAAAAACAAACAGTATTCTAACCATTTTCCATTTCCTTCTTGACCTTTTTGCGAATTTGCAGCTTCAAGCCACCTTTGGACCTTGGTGACAGTCTAGAGAACTGTAACACTGACAAGTGTGGTGCTACTACAGGGGGCTCTGAGCTGTCCTAAGTGATAATATCTATCACAAACAATGGAAAATACTAGAAGCCCTGAAGACCAAGCCGCTGGTCAGTTGAGAAGCGTTGCTCGATGGGTTAGTACCTCATGATACTAAATACCACCTGCACAACCTGAAAGGTTAGGATTCTGGGCCACATTCCAGTTCTCCCTGCCCTCCATTGATGGAAGTTAGTACCAACTTCAGTACAAGAACCTTAATGATGTTGTACAACAATTAGTAAATGGCATCTACTCCGTGGGTGCCTGCTCCAGCTGCTACCGTGCCTCTTCCATCCCCTCTACCATGTGGGACCTCTACAACTTGGCCCAGCTACCAGCAGGAGAACTTGCACTGGGTCCCAAATGCTACCTTGGCAACTTTGTTCACCCAACTATTCACCACCTACTCCAACTAGTTGGCCTGCACCATCAAGAGGTCTCCTGACAACTGGGGCTCACCCAGGCCTTAAACACCTACATCATCAATTTTTATAATGCAGCCTCCTCCTTTGTTCATGACAACTGTGAGGCCATTATTGATAACTGACAGTTGATCAATGAGATCTGAGACCAAATTGTGTTGTTAGATAGCGGGATCTCTGGCTATCTTGAGGGCCAGCTGCATCAAAACGTCCAACTTCTTGATGAAACATGGAATCAGAGCCTCCTTCAAGTTGAGGATCTGGTACAATCCCTCTAAAAACACTATTGGGAGCTGGCCTCTTGTGACTACTCCTCCAGAAGTGAAGGTCCTGAAGGGCCTAGGGGGCCTGAAGGCCCCAAAGGGCATGTTGCACCCAAAGGGCCAGAGGGTCCCTGTGAACCTCTTAGACCCCCAGGTCCTTCAGCTCCCACCTCTGATGACCCTGGGGACCCATGGTAGAGGGATGTGATAACAGCCTTGGCCACCCTACGTGATCAAATTTGGAATGTAGCTCAGGGATGCAAACTCCAAGTGGATGGGGTCCCTCTCAGCCCTAGGGTCTCCATTGACGCCCTTGCAGATGAGATGGGCAACCTAGATGCTTTCACTGAACTTACCAATACTCACATCTCTCATCTTAAACAAACTTGCCGAGGGTTGGAAACTCATTTGACTACCCTGAGAGCCAGCTTTGCCTTCAGGGTGCTGACATTCAATCCCTAAAGGAGCAACTCACAAATAAGGCTTCCAATTCCTCCCTCAACCAAAATTAGGATGATATCCAAGAGGACCTTGAGGGCCTACAATGACAGCTAGACCAGCAGGGCCCCCATGACTATGAAGAAACTGAGATCTCGGAGCCAGCGCCCATCCCTGGTGTTAACACCCTTTCCACTTCGCTTGTGACTAACTTTAAGCCTAGTTTCAAAAAATGTTCGCCCCCGGCCAGAGAGCATTGTCTCCTTCCTGTACACATATGAGAGCTCCATGGAGGAGGCCACCGATTGGCACAAGGTAAAGCATATCCACTCCTGCCTAGATAGTACCACTTGGGAGATCATGACCCCCCATTTGAAGAAGTGCACCACCTGGTAACAGGTCCAAACTGCCTTAATCCAAGAGTTTGGCGGTAATCAAACCCTGGCCAACCAAAAACAGGCATCCATGGGTATCTGACTGAATAAAGAAAAAAGCCTCATGGAGTTTGCCCGCCACTTTTACACCCAAGCATAGCCCTTAGTCACTACAAATTGTATCACCCTGGATGATGCTATTACTGCTGTCATTTCTGCATTGGGATCCTACCCTGAGGTTCAGATGCATATGATTGGACAGAAGAATGGGTTTACCTGCATACAAGAGATCAAGGAAGCGCTTAATGAGATCCCTGTGTTGACTCTACAATCTAAGACTACATTTACAGGCTCCTCTAACTGTCCTAGAGTCCACGTGGTCAAAAATCAGAAAAATTCTTGACCTCAATGCACTTATGTAATGATTTCAGACACAGTGCCATAACCTGTTGGAAACGACTTGCCAAGGAGGCGGGAAAAGGGCCGTCAGCATGAAGGATGAGGCGCTTCATTTTAAAAATCCCACCCAGCTTCAAGAATTCTCCATAGCCTCGAATGAACTGGGAGCTATTGTACCTGGAGAAGAAGTTTTGGTATCCAATGATAATAAAGAAATTGATACTGCTTACTCATCTTCTGATGACTCTACCATGTTCCTCACGCTACCAACCCAGTTCAGAAGTCTGTTTACCCAGGTTGCAGTTTGAGTTCATAAAGTTCCAGTTCTTGCCATAGTTGACAGTGGCTCTCCCTTGAACGTCATATCATCCAGGTTAATGTAGCGCGTCAAGATTGCTCCAGATTTGCCATACTACATGGAGTATGGCATGGCTGGCCCTCAATTTACCCGATATATAAGGGCTTATTCCTCACTACTGTTGCAGTTTTGAAAGCTTGCTGTAGCCACCCCCACTGTCACAATGGATAACCCTAGCTATGACCTGCTCCTCAGGACTCAGTTTTTATGATACTATTCAGTAGTACTCCATTATGATGGCGGCTTTCTATCCCTACTAGGGCATTGGGTCCCTTTGATCTTTAAGACTTCTCAAGATTCTAAAACTGAGGTCAAAGCCTGAGACTGTCTACTGGAGAGTAAAGGCCAAATCAATCAGCTCAAATATCAAATTAGGGGCTCCTAAGTCCAATTGTCTCCTCCTGTTGTTGATGGGCAAGAGGGCATGCCGATCTACTTACCTAGGGTGACTACTATAACTCTAAAGTCCCAAGTCATTACTGACACCTGGGTTCATGTCAACATTCCCTCAGGATACCCATTGGAAAATTCGAGGCCTATACAACTAGTCCATGAAGGAGGTGCTAGCCTGCCCAGGGATTCTAGATCCAGCTTATGCCAGATCTATATCAGTGTTGTTGGCCAACCTTACTTTTTTTAGTACTAGATGGTCCCAACCCAAGGGGGGATTCATCGATGTGTTGGCCAACCTTACTGAAAAAACTAAAATAGTAGGTACTAATTGTCCTGCCACCTATGTCTGCCTTCTACAGGTGGAGGCAATTGCTGATGTCCAAAGCTTTGGGGAGTTAAGAGATTTTGGCTTTGAGACACCTCCATTGGTCAGCCTGGTTACCACCAATAACAGCACGGACCTCTTGGACCACCAACAACATAAAGTTTAAGAGTTGTTTGAGGAGTATTTGGACCTATTTTTGGCCTTGACCTATGACTTATTAATAATGAACAGAGCCCTACATCATGAGGAAACTGAAGACGCTCCCTTCTTCCAGTCCTGACCTTACTGAAAAAGCAAGGGTGAAGAAGCCCAGATGGCAGTGGAACTCAAACTACTACTCGATGCCAGACTCCTAGTACCATCACGCAGCCCTTGAGCCTCTCCTTTTCAGTTGGTTTATAAGAAGGACGGCAGACTCTGGATGGTGATGGACTACTGATGAATCAACTTCATCACCTTGAAGGACAGTTATCCTCTGCCCTAAATTGACAATTATCTCCATCTGCTTGCCATATCCCAGTACTTTTCCGCCATTGACCAAGCCAGCAGATATTGGCAGGTTGAGATCACCCCTGAAGATCAAACTAAGTGCATGCTCATAGCCAACGAAGGACTATTTGAGCCCACAAGGATGCCCCAGGGCCTTTGCAACGCCCCAGCTACTTTCCAACGTGCCATGGACGGTATCCTTGGGGACTTGAAGCTTTTATGTATCCTCGTCTACCTAGATGTCATTACTGTCTTCTCATGAAACTTTAAGGGCACATCACGCATCTCAGGTAAGTCTTCAACTTGGCTACAGAATGCTTCCACAATGCTTAAACCATTAAAGTGCTCTTTCTTCCAATCTGAACTGGAGTTCCTGGGACACAAAGTTTCTAATGAGGGCATCCAGCCTATACTGGACAAGGTTGATGCCATAGAGAGAATGTCACGCCCCCAAAGCTTAAGAGATATCCAGGTATTCCTAGGCATAGTGGGCTATTATCATCAGTTTATCCCCCCATTTGCCGACCTAGCCAAGTCATTGTTTTCCTCCTGCAGAAGAATGTGCCATTTGAATGGTGGCATGAACAAGAACAGGCTTTTAATGCCTTGAGAATTACTCTATGTACTAAACCCATTCTAGTCCACCCACGCTTTGACCAACCCTTCTTGTTGTTTATAGATGCAAATGATGTTGCCGTTGGGGCTATCCTAGTCTAACATGATGAATTCCAAGTCAACCATCCTGTGGCCTATTTTAGTAAGACACCGAATAAAGCTGAATAGAACTACAGCATTACCAAGAGGGAGTACCTAGCTGCCTTGCTAGCCATTAAACATTTCCGGCCTTATCTCTACAGTACTCATTTTACTATTGTTACAGACAACTCCTCGCTCAAAGGCTCCAGCAAATGAACGACCCAGATGGTTGACTAGCCAGGTGGGCTTTACAACTACAAAGCTATGATTTCACTATAGTCCATTGTGCAGGTGCAATTCACCAAAATTCCAAATACCTCTACAGGATTCCAGTGCTAGAAGCTTTGACCCCCAAGGAGGACTGGCTATATGATATAATAGGCTGACCTGAGCAGTGGGAGCTGGAAACTCCTGGGGTCCAAGCTGAACTCTGAAGGATGACTCGAGAAACTCAAATAAAAGATGGGCTGCTTTACAATAAGGTCAAAGAGAAGTGGCTCGCTTATGTCCACCCCTCCTACCGAACTGATGTTATTCTAGAAGGCCACTCTACTGTAGGACATGGGGCCATTAAGAAGATCATGAATTGCTGAAGTCACAAAGTTACTGGTATCAAATGGTAAAAACCATCCAAGAGGTCTTAGAGGCATACATGACTTGCCCATCTCAAGACTGAGCCAATCCTCAATTCTAACACTTAGTTGTCACCCTGACTGGGCCCTTCAATATAGTTAGCATTAATGTGGTGGGCCCTCTTCCAACTGGGTTGCATGGCCATAAGTATATTATCCTAGCCGTGGACCACTTAACCAAGTGGGTGAAGCGATTTTGGTCCCAGCTGCCACTGCCAATCCATAGCTCTCTTCCTTGTTTGATACATTTTCACCCAGCATGGGTGCCCCCAAACCTTACTTTTGGACAATGGATTGAAATTCACTTCACAGGTAGTACAAGAACTTAACTCGTTATTTGGCACTGCCCAGGGGTTACCTGCCCCTTACCACCCATCTAATAATGGGGTGGAAGAGTGCGCTAATGGAACTCTTATTTCCATTTTACAAAAGTTTGCCACCTTAGATCCTGCCTGTTGGAACCACTACCTACACTAGCGCTTTGCTTACCTACAGGGTAAGCTACCACCAAGTCATCAAGATGTCCCCATTTGAAGCCCTATATGGGCGTGCACTTCAGTTACCAAGTAGCGTCCATCCATTGCTTGAGACCTCCACAATTGAGAACTCCTGATTAACTATGAGGACCTTAACCAAAGAAATTTTCCAGCTTCAAGCCCTAGCCACACAAGACATCGTCACCACTTCAAGAAGAGAGAAATCCAAATTCAATCTCGGCTGAACCTCCTTACCAACTTTCCAATTAGGTGACCTTGTTATCTTCTATCACCATCAACCTATAGGCCAACAAAAATAAGCTAGATGTTCTTTGGTCTGGACCCTATAAGGTCAATCATAAGATGAAGTCCAAGTACTCTATTGCCAATGGAAAGTAGGGGACCATGGTCAATCAGGTGCATGGTCGGTTCCTTCAGCTGTATACCCCCCTCTGACAGGAACTTGAGTGGGACATTGTCAGGATTCGAGATAATGAGCAAATCAAATTCCCCACTTCTGAAAAGAGCTGTAATGAGTCAACTCAGAACTATCTGAATGAAAGCAACTTCAGGATTCTCATCCCCAATTCCTGAGTCACGTGGGGTGGCGTTTCCACCAACTCGGTCAAGTGGGTGGCAAATTACAATGATGATGCCCACGAGGCAGTCAATTTGAAAAATCAGGAAAGATCTTGAATGGATGGGGCTGCAACGATCCTTGAGGCACCGTGTCCCCACTCACCCTTTATTTATCTATACCTTTTAAACTAATAAAACAGACAGTATTTTAACCATTTTCCATTTCCTTCTCTATCCTTTTGTGAATTTTCAGCTTCAAGCCATCTTTGGACCTCGGTGACAGTCTAGAGAACTGTAACGCTGACAATAGATGATAGTTGATTGATAGTATGAAGACTATTATCTATAGTTGAGTAGATAACCAGTTTTGGTCCAACGCTTGATCTGTATATCTCCTCAAAATACTCCTGATGTCTTCAGTAAGGATTTATATCCTTATACGCCAAACTTGATCCACGCTCAGATCCCTAGTTTAAACCTTTCCTCTAATGAAATGAAGTCAGCAGAAGTTCCCATCTAAGCTCAGCTTTTCTTCTTAAGGATCCTCAATCCTTACTCTTTATCCTACTAAAGAGTCCCCAATTAAAGCACACAGCAATAATTTACTGAAGATTAATAGAACTTAAACTAAGAATAAATTCTTCTATATTCTCCTAAATTTGAGTTTTTATAAAAGTAAATTATCAGGGGAATTTATAGGGGATTTGGTGCAAAACCCTCGGTTGGCACCTTTTCAATGAAATGGCAGCCATTGCCGTTGAATTTCTCTTTGTCATCTCACTAGAAATGCTCTTCCTAATCTTTGTTAGGATTCCTTTATTATACATCCTTGAGACCTAAAATAGAAAGAGTCAGAAAACGTGTCCCTAACTTTTTACACTCAATCCTAGCAGATCAACCATATTTGGCGAACGACCTGCTTAGGTAATGGGACTTGTTACTCATTATGTCAGGTCATGAACCAACTGATCGATTTGCTAGTTGCAAGTAGCATCACTCACCTCACAACTTGCTCCTTAAATTTTCCAATCAGTCAGTGATGAAACCAGACCAATACCAATTAGTACACATGATAGTTAATCATCAATCAACTTTCAGATGCCCCATTTCTTTGGAAACTCTGCCTAACAAGATTTTAAGCATTCACCTGGATCAATTTTCCAATGGATCTGATCCTGGCGAATTACCTAAAATCCCCCAAACATTGTTAGCCTGAAATTAGAGTTAACAGATATCCAATTCACTCACCATAGGCAATTATCCCCTAGTAACAATGGTAATCTAGATGGCTGGAAATGTGGGCAAAATCCCAACACATCCCCCTCTTGCCTAGATTTCCGGCGAGAATAGGATTGGGACAGGAGAATATCGCATCAGACACCCAGTCAAATATTTATCATTTTCTAGTAGAGCACAGTCAATCTGCACTCAACGCTGATCAGGACAACCTTCAGCGTGCAGTTCTCTTCCTCTTCCTCCTCGCTACCACCTCCTCAGAGCTCTGTCCCCACAACCCACTGTCATGATGGGCTGATTGATTTACTCATGATGATATTAACCCTGGGATCTGGTTTCCCCCATCAGGGCATATGGCCCTCTGTCATATTCAGGATTATTGGTCTGGCGTCCATCAATTTCCTGATTCTTATCCTTTTCCTCATCAAGAGGTCCTTGCCGTTAATGTTTGTTTAATGGCACAATAAAGAATGCTCATTTATATTTGCTCTTTTTATTTTCTTATAATAACGTTTTGGCTCATATCATTCTTAATTCTTCTCTGAAGAGCTTATCTCATTAATTTTGAGATTAATTTCTCTAAAATTAGAGCCTAATTGAACTCAAAGTGCATAATGTTGACTATATAAAAGTCCGACATCCCCCTCTCATCCAGCTCATATGTCAAATTCGGAATCTCAGTACCAAAAACTGCTAAATAGCATGGCTGACAAAGATGTTTAACTCTTCCAACTGATGAGTTGATCTGAGTGATGAAACCTCTACTATGATCCCCTGAGACTCATACTCCCAGTCAAGTACTTGTAGCCAGTCCTTCTGTGGAATTACTGGAAACGGTATCCAACCCTGATGAAACCAGGTTAGAGATCATCTCAAATGACTCACGACCAATACTCCCAAGCTGTTGATTCCAAAATTATATTTTGAAATTTACCTGGTTTTGGCTCCTTTCACATATACTTCTACAATCATTGTAAAACCTTTTTAAGCAATTCCCTCCACCATTGATCAAGTGTGCTTGCCAGATCTGACTTGCTTCCAGAGTTTTTTTCCAACTCAGCCAGTTTTACAAACCAGCTGTTCTGTCAACTGAACTAGCCATTGGAAACCATTAACATTTCGAACTCCCCTATGCAGAATTGAGGACCCAAGTAACCAAAGCTCTTTCCATAGCTCTGAACCCCTCCAATCTCAAAAATATCCTAGATCAAGACGTTGCAGCACATGCCCTTCATTTTGCCAGCCAAGTTCTTTGAAGTTGGGCCACTAGGCTTCCAGGCTCTCCTGGCTTCCATCACTCATTCTGCTTTCACTTCCAAGAAGCTTGTAGTCATTGTCTGCAGGATGCCATCCACTCCATGCACAACTATCTCGTTTCTGGCACATCCCATTGGTATCTTCCCCTGGTGGCTTTAATAGGGGGCATGATTTTGCAACCCCCGCCTAGTATCCCTTACTTGATGCCGGCTCATATGTCCAATGTTCTTGATGAAGCCTATCAGCAAGCGCTCAAGACTGATCTTCCAGATCCTGTGCCATATTTGGGATTACTTGGGGTTATTTGCCAACTGCCTCTTCTTATTTTGTTGCTTCCCTCCCCGATCTGGGGTATCACGTTTGGCATGTTCCAACATTTCCATCTCACTTCCCCAAGTCACTTTCTCGCAGGGATTTACATCCGCTCAACAAACTTGGTATTGAGTAGGTCTAGTTCTCGCTAGCGTCCAGTCTCACATAGATTTTGACGGTTTATTTACTTCTACTGAAATCCATCCTCCCTCCCCAAGAGGCGACATAGGCGGTTTCATCCCCAAATTGAGGATAACCAATAAAAATAAAAATTATAAAAAATATATCTTTTTTTGCGTTTTTAATAATTTTTTTCACTATATTTATATCAGTCTTTTATTTTTTTTCTGTTTTATATGGGACATGACCTTCACTCAGTTCAGCAGTCCATCTTTTTTTTTTATTCCCCCAAACTGGTTCCTAGGTATACTTAGACCAACCAGTTTTCTATGGTTCAGAGGTCTTATTCCCCCAGACTTAACCATCTATTTTGGTTCAGTGGTCCTTTTTGGAATCAACCAAATCATTAGGACATAACCATCTCAAAGGTTCAGCAGTCCTTTGGAAACAATCTTTTTTATTCTTTTCTTCAATACACAGATTTAAATATTTAGCATGTACTCAATTAACAATCTTTCCATCCACGAGGTTCTTGATGGAATAGGCATCTGTCACCATCTTGGCGATAATCTTGATTGGACCTGACCACAATGCATCTAACTTGTTTCATCTCCCAAAACCATGCATATTGCAGTAGGAAACACTTCCTCTATTTGGTATTCAGATAAGGCCGGTCAGTTTTTATCATCCATTGTTTTTGCCTTGATCCTTTTCTCAAAGTTGTATTGAATGCTTGCAATTGCATCTCGATCAGGATATTTGACAATCAGATCAGGTACGTCTTTCACTCATCCCCAATGTTGGTTTCAACACCAAGTATAGAATTGGTGGCAATGCAGCCTTCCTTACATATAATAACTAAAATGGCGTTTTTACCATTGCCAGATAATGTCTTATATTATATGCAAACTTCACTGAACTAAGGTACATTCCCCATTCAGAAGTTCTCCCTGCGACCAGCTTTCACAGCTTCATGGGCAGCATTCCATTGACTTGTTCTACCAGTCCGTTCATCTCTGGCTGGTAAGGTACTGACATGACTCTTCAAATCCCCATTATTTTCAATCAATCTCAGGATCACATGGGACGTGGAATTCATTTCATTGTCACTCAACAAGACCTGAGGGCATCCATGATAGTATAATACTTGATCTAGGATAAATCTTACAGTGCTTGTAGCGTCTGCTTTTGTCATGGCCTTCTTTTTGACACATCTCGTCATATGGTCAATTGCAACTATAATGTATTTGTCTCCCCCTGTACTCAAGGTTAATGGTCCCATCACATCGATGGACACCGTATGCCAGGCAAATCCAGGGCGGACCAGTCAATATCCAGTCATGTTCCTGTGAGGCTTGTGCAGCTGGAACTCCAAACAACAAGCCATATAATCCACTACATTGTAGTTGATGGACTCCCAGTAATAATACTGGTGAATGTAATTGGTTCTCTTCAATAGGCCTCCATGCCTGACAACCTTATGTGTGGCTTGATCTCTAGCCACTCATTCCGATGGCTTTGGAAATAGTATTTGTTTTCCATTGATCATCTTAAAAACTTGTCCATCCATGGTCTCGGTGTTTTCTATCACTTTTTTGAAGCGCACCTTGGATTCTCAGGGCTCGTTCCCAACTTCTCCTCCAACCATTCTCTGTAATAGCTCATCCACTTGCTGGTATACCACTTGGACCATTGGTAACCTTGATAAGCCATCCACATTCTGATGAGAAGCTCTACCTCAGTGGACTATCTCTTAATTATAAGCCTGTAGCTTCAATGCCCATTGGGCTTGTCATCCTTCCAGTTCTCGCAAATTATGCAACTAACACAATGAGGAGTGGTCTGTCACCACTTTATAGTGCATTCCATAAATATACTTAAAACTGTTTACATGAATAAATTACCTCAAGGCATTCACACTCAGTTACAGTGTAATTCCTTTGGCGCTGATAGCGTCCAGCTCACATACACTACTGGAAAAACACCCCCAAGTTTATCCACTTGGCTCAGGAAGGCGGCGACCGCTATTTATGAAGCATTGGTCTGTATTATAAATTCTTGATCAAAATTCAGATATTTCAATATCAGAAAATCTATCATATACCAGCGTAACTCATCAAAAGAACTCTGGACCTCTTCATTCCAAATGAATCCTTTTTTCAGATCCTTCGGCAAATGAAAAGAGAGGCTCAGCGATTTTTGTGAGATCATGTATGAATCTTTGGTAGTATCCAACCATTCCAAGGAAGACTTGGATATCTCAGATACTTTTTTGAACAGGCATTTGCTCTATGGCCTCAATTTTCAGGGCTTGCGGCTGCAGTCCACTAGAGCTGATAATGAATCCCAGATATTCAAACTCTTTCTAGAAGAAGTGGCATTTCCTCAGCTTGATCTTCAGGTTAGCCAGACAGTCTCTTGAATACTTCTTCCAAGTGGTGTAAATAGTCAGTAAATTTCCTACTGAACACATTTATATCGTCCAAGTACACCAGGACGCATGACAACTTAATGTAATTTAAAATGGCATCCATGGCCCTCTGGAACATCGCAGGCGCATTGCATAGACCTTAGGGAATCCTCGTCAGTTGATACAGCCCTTGCACAGAAATGATCGCGCATTTCTCCTGGTCTTCAATTGGCAAATCAATTTGCTAGATATCCCAATATTAGACCCATTGTGGAGAAATACTTTGCTTCTCTCAATTGATCTAAGGCATTGTCATTTTGTAGTAGTGGATACAAATCCTTCTTAGTTATCTTATTCAGCTTCTGATAATCATTCACCACCCAATTAGTGCTGACCTTCTTCTTCATGATCAGGATAGGGCTTGGCCAGGGACTTGACAAGAAACTAGAAGCCATGTATCACTAGTTTATTGATTTATTCTTCCACTACCACTTCAGCCACCTTCAACTGTTAAATTGGTCTCATTCTTATCAGCATTTTTTCCCTGGTGTTAACTTTGTGGATTACATTCATTGTGCATCTCAAATTGTGGTCGTCATGAGAGAATACTTCCCAATACTTGTAAAATAATTCAAGCACCTCCCCTGCTGTCTGTCCATTAGATCAGTGAGTTGCTCTCAATTAGCCAATAGATTAAAACTTTTAGTCACCCCTGCCAGTAATCCCATCTCATCAAGGGTCCCAAAATCGTGGAATTTCCTCAATTCAGCCATCAGGATAAGATGAACAGATGTGATGATCTGATACTTCTCAATCTTCATTGGTTTTTCACTTAAGTTTACCAGGAGAACTCAAATTTTTTCATGGCCTGGCATAAATTCCAGGAGCCACTAAAAGCTCTACTCTGGACTTCTTCCAGGGGCTTCTGACTTTTCCATACAGCAGCTCAGGTATCTCCATCAATCCCGTGTTGACTATGATCTGTGATCCCAATGGTATGGTTCTCAAACTCTTTATCCTCAGTGGAATTCCCCAATTTTCCAGGATTTCTGTCAGCATTTATCATCACTTTCTACCAACTAATTGGTAACAAATTGGGACAATGCCATCGATATAGATCATATTAATGAAATTATTCCTCCTGGTCAGTGGAGCTTCCCCTTCGTTCTGATAAACCATTGGTAACGTCTGACACAATATGGTCAACGTATTATCTTTGAAGTTACATTTAACTCTGTACTTCTGTAGAAACTCCGTCCTGATCAGAATATCATAGTTTTGTTTGGCCAAAGCTATTGCTGGGGCGGATACCACTAAAGATCCAAATTTGAGTGGCAGAGCACTATATGCTCCACAGGAGATGGTGGTATTCGGCCTGAATTCCCATATTCTTTCTTGAGTTCTAAATTTTGGAGATCTTCATCTTCTTCACCATCTTGGTTGAGACATTATTGATAGGCGCTCCACTGTCAACTATTGCCTCACCAATACTCAATTACCCAGTATATAATATATGTACACTTGTAGTATTGTAAAATCATACTTACCGAGTGTAAAGTGACAATATCGCTGAATTGAGGGTGTGAACAATTTGCACTGATAGATCAGAAAACAATTCCTTAATCGCGATAAGGGGGATAGACAGGTTTGCCTCATCTAATTTGAAGTTAGTCAATTCTTACAAGTTAGCTGCGGCGCAAATCTTGTCCGCCAGTTGTCACGCATATAGCCAGGCAAAATCCTTAATTATTTTTGGGTTGTTCCCCTTTGCTCCAGATCTGGTTACTGCATTAACATCTAAATTGACCACTTGATATAGTTGATCCTGCTCGTCATCATCAAACAGATCACTAATGTCAATTTATTTATGCAAGATATTGGGGAGAACGGGTTTATCCGCAGCTTTAGACTGTTCCTCATCTAGGTTGCAGGCCCTTTTCCCAACTCCTGTGTGGGTTTGACCTCTTTTGCATGGACTGCATTGATCTGTTCCTTTTTCTTCTTGCATTGAACAGAGAAATGTCCTTTTCCTCTGCACTGAAAAATAGCGTTTTCTTTATTATTGATCTGCTTGAACTCCTTGGGCTTATTTCCCAGCACGGTTTTATTATTGGACTCTTTAGCGCTCTCAGTCCCCTTTGTAAGATTTGAATTTTTATTAAACTTAGTTTGAAACTTCAATTAGGGGCATCAAATAAAGCTCCTAATTTCTTCAAATGATCCACCATCTGAGAGGTGGTAATCTTTGTTGCGAGCATGGAAGACATAATTCAATGTAAATTGAGATAGGTCAAAAGGCCACTTGCAACACGATCTATGCATCAAAATCATCCAGTACTTTTGCTCTGACCAAACTTTGCGATTCTTGGTAGAAACAACTGGTGAAACTCGCTAAAGATTCATCTTTTTCGGAATTAGATTCCCATGAAGTCTTTCTTGCACTTTGACATATGCGTGACAATACCAAATTCTTTCATGATGGCTGGCTTGACCTCTAACTATGACCAGCTGTCCCCCTCTAGATGAGGTAACACTAAGTTCTGACAATCGGTGTCCAAACAGTTCATCACCGTCAAAGCTTTTTGATGGTCAATGTACCAAAACATTGTCATGTTGAATAATTGGAAAAATGCAGGGGCATTATCCCAAAGGAATGTGGGTAATTTTGGCGTAGCTCTAAATTGCTCTGAAGTTCTCTAGCCACCACTCTTGGTTCAGCTACTTGACTAACTTGAGGAGTGATTTTGGGAGTCATTTTCAAAATGGCTATGAATTCAGTCAGCATATTTTTGGAATAGTCAACTTCCCAACTGGAGTGCTTGGGGTCCTTTCTTTGGTGTCAGTCACTGCATAGGGATCACATTCACATCTATGAGTCTTTTTTTTAGTACTAGATGGTCCACACATCTATGAGTCTTCAACTCTTTGATTTGCTTTATCAGCTGCTCTATATCTGCGCTGAATGCCAATAATCAAATGCAATCTGCTTCACATTCAGTTTACAAGAATAAACTTCTAAAAATAAAACTCCTTCCTTTTTCTTTAATGGCTTTACTTTCCCTAGCAACTCATTTCTGAAATTAGAGACATCTTTGACTCCTTCCTAATACTTGGTAACTCTCTCCTCTAAGGCAGCAAATTCTTGATGATTAGCAGAATTTAAGGCGTTCTTGTTGACAGTTGTTAACTCCATCCATAAATTTCTTAACTCATCCTTGTACAACATCTTGTACTAGTGTATCCTACTCAGCTACAAACCCCTGTAGTGAGCAATAATTGTAAAAATTTAGGGGCTTCGTTGCTCGTTTACAAATGATAACACCTAATTGATAACTGCACATGTTTGGTTTGTGCACGCTTTGAGTTGTCTGATAATAGATGGTGAACTATTAATAACAATATGAATACTATTATCCGTAGTTGATTAGATAACTAGTTTTGGTCCAACACTTGACCGGTATTCTCCTCAAACACCTCCTGATGTCTTCAGTAGGAAATTATACACTTATTAACCTTGATCCACGCTCAGATCACTACTTTATGGCCTTTCCTCTGGCGACAAAAAGTTGAAATCAGTTTCCATCTAAGCTCAGCTTCTCTTCTTAAGGATCCTCAATCCTTACTCTTTATCCTACTAAAGAGTCCCCAAATAAATTACACAGCAATTTTTTCCTTATCGAAGAATAGATTTTAAACTAAGAATGAATTCTGCTATTTTTCCTAAATTTGAGTTTTTATAAAAGTGAATTATCAAGTGAGTTTATAGAGGGAATATGGTGCTCAAACCTGGTTGGTACCTCAGCCATGAAATGGCAGCTGTTGCCTAGATTTTCTCTTCACTGTCTCAGCAGCAATGGTCTTCCCCATCCTGGCTAAATTCCTTCATTGGACATCCTTGAGACCTAAAATGGAAAGATTCAGAAAAGGTGTCCCTAACGTTTTCCACTCAATCCTAGCAAACCAACCTATACTTGGTGAGCAACCTGCTTAAGTAATAGGACTTATTACCCATTAGGGCAGATCACTCACCAACCAGTCGATTTGCTAGTTGCAGGTGGCATCACTCACCTCGCAACTTGCTCCTTAATTCCCAATCAGTCAGTGATGAAATCTGAACAATCCCAATCAGTCTACCTGATAGTTAATCATTGATCAACTATCAGTAGCCCTGTTTCGTCAGCAACTCTGCCTAATGAGATTGTAATCATTCACCTGGATCAATTTCTGAAGGATCCAATCCTGGAAAATTACCTAAAATCGCTTAACATTGTTAGCCTGAAATGGGGTCAACCAATATACAATTCACACACCATAGGGAATTATCCCCTAGCAACCCATGGTAATCTAGACGACTGGAAACGTGGGAAAAAACCCCAACACAATTACAATAGCTTTCAGCTGGCATAGAGCGCTGAGGCTGAGTGGGTTCAGCCCGGACAATATATTCTTTAGAAGGTTCTTCAATTATCATAAATCTTCCTTGGACGTGGACTCAGGTGTTGCACAACTATGCCCCATTATTTAAATTGGTTTCAATACCCCATTCCTAAATCAACTGTTATTCCCAACTTTCTTTATTACTGCTCCTTGAACTGATTAAGATGAAAATTTCAGCTTGTGATACATAAATTAGAGATTAAAGCTCATAATTTTGGTTTTTATCTTTAATAAAACTAAGTAGCTCTCATGTAGTTTGGTAGAGGTCATATTTTCATGTAGAACGTGCCCAAGTCATTGTGTAGGGTAACACAGGTGTTTCTCAAGGCATTTATTTCTTGATGCATGGTGGCATGCTAGCTCCAAAGTTATCTCTGTTCCTCCTGGAGGGCATTGGCAGCTTCTGCAGTCCTACCAATATGTTGAGCTGCAATTTACAACTCCAGTTGCGTGTACTAACTAAGCTCCTCTAATAATTTGGCTTGATGGACTTCTGATTTAAAAGCGTTTATAGCATTTCTACCATTCAATTAAAATTAATATATTATGCATCCACGCAGCAGTAACACCTCTCAAGTCCATGGTTTGCCAGATAATATAAATTATGTTCTATTCAGATGTCTAGTAAGCATATCCAGTCTCTTTGATATATGAGGTCTGAGTTTGTGATTTTCATTAATGTACCGTCATATGCAATAGAATTTATTCTCCAGCTAATTGTTCATGGAGCGTATAGCTTCCACATATTTCTGGTTTTGTTGGAATAATTTTATTAAAGGCTTAGTGTCAGACTATAGTCATCTGGGAGTTGTTTACTGTTGGTTGTGAAATATTACATGATGTATAATATCAGATTTTCAGTGCTACTTGAAAAAGATAGTATCTGGCTATAGTTTATGCCATGGAATTAATGATATGGTTGCCATAACTGTTCTTGATTGTGCCAAATGTAGAATAGTGTAGGCAGGAGGTCAACAGTTTTGTGGCTAAATAATTGGAAATCACATTACAGCATTTGATCAATCTGCTCAATTTGCTTTGGGGTGAAAAAGTTAAGGCAAATCTTTCAAACTGGGGCTAGTAGCTCTACGTGATCTCAGCTTACGTAAGCTGTGAAAGATTAGGCGGATTGACATAAAGCATAAAAGCTTAGCTATAGGATTTAGGTTCCTCTCTTGGATTGGATCCATGTTGCTGGAACAAATTTAAAGAATTCATAGATTTGATGTGGGCCCCCTATAATGAGCAACACAATGTAGTGCGTGGCAAACACACACTACTGATCAGGCAAGAATTCCCTCTTGGAATTCACCCTAACTCTTGATCTTTTGACCTCTGTACACTTGATAAGGTCTGCTTCCTATAAACTTGAGTAAAGTAAATTTTACGTCAAGGAGAGATTCTGAAAGATCACTAAAAATAGGCTAAAAATGTATATAATTGGATAATAAGAGAAATAATTTACTTGATATTTGGCCTTGAAACAAGGACATCCTAAATGAAGATTATTTAATATGAAAATACAATGGGTATAATTCTTATATTAGTACTCATTTTTAGGAAAGCACCACATTCAAGAAAAAGGACATGCAAGAGATGGTTCCGTAAGGTTTAGGGGCTCATTGGGAAAGGTGTACTATAGAACAAGACGTAAATAATTTGATGTTTGTTTTAGAAATATTTAAAGAAATGATGTAAAGTTTTAAGGCATTTGAAAAATGAGTCCTATTCAACAACAATAGTTTAACAGTGAACAGTTTATCTTATTTTTATATGATCATAATAGTTGATTTTCAAAAAAGTTAAATTATCAAGAACAAACTTTTTTAGTAATCTTATATCCTTGAAAATTTTTTTGGAAAATTTTTCTGCAGAAATTGTCCATTTTATTCTTTAATAAAAACGTAGAGCTCCCTAATTTTAGTTACTGTCTTATATAATTATTCCTTTAGTGAAACTAGTTAAATTCTGGCTATAAATCATTATTGAGACCAATTAATTTTTTCTAAACTTTTATAATAAAATCTTGCTTTTTCCTTGTAAACTTTTTGCATTTTTTAATACTCCACAATAAAAATTTATAAAGCTTTATTGCCCTTAAATCCAATATATCATAGTATTGATATATTCTAATAAAACTTAGAATTTAATAAGGAGGTCATTAGTTCTATTTTATTAATTCTAAGTACAACTCATTATAATTGGACGAGAAAACATAATGTTACATGGGTATGATATCTAAACTCAAGCTGCAACTGGAGAGCTCTTAGTATCTAGTGAAAATAGAAGAGTTACCTTATCCCTTCACTTAACCTTTTTATGTCCCAATTGAGATTTATGAGGTTATATAAAATACTAAAGCACTCTTAAGTAACAGAGCCTTGATAACCTACTGCACATCAGCACATTGGTTCAAAATTTTGAACATATAACCTTTATGATGCTATAATAGTTTGATAAAGATAAACTTTCTGATTACATATACATATTGATAAAAAGAAAATTTTTTCATCATAATTATCTAAATGTTGATGGCAGAATAAAAACTAACAAACCTGGCCACTATATCAGAGGTCATTCTTATATGGAATATCTGAGCTTGTACTTCAAAAAAATGATTGGGTAACTTCTATAACTATTATTAAAACTCACCCTCTATGGTAGCTTTTTAAAATTAAAATGTTAGAAGGCTTAAAGCCTGTCACTTGGACTTTTGACAGTTGAGGCTTCAGCACTCATTGTTGGATGTCAGGGTATTGTACATGATGGGAAAATATTAGCCATTCGACTCCCTCAACTGAATAAATGTTTAGACCCAAGAAGATGGTTAATGAATTACCTAAATAAATTTATGGATAAATCAATAGTAACACAGCTCAAATCAAATATAGCAAAATCCTGACGGGGAAAATTGAGGAAAAGAAATCCTGAGATAAATCCCTGCCTAGTCAAATTTAAGTATCATCACTAGGTCAGGCGACAACTACTCAAGGTGGCACTCAAGTAATTACAATTAAAATGACCGTGAAAAAGAGTAAGAATCTAGAAGCTAAAAAATGATCCCCTAAGTGACCCCCATTCTCATCTAACTTGGGTATTCAACTCATAATTTTGCCCTATCAAAAATATGATGCAAAGGCATTATACCTTCTTGGTTGCATAGCCTGACAAAGAGCATCTTTCCAGATTTCCCCCCTGTTGGTTTTTTTGCCCATATTTCCAGCCTGCTAGATTATTTGGTATCGCTAGGGGAAAAATCCCTAAGATGAAGTGAATTGGAAATTGGTTGGCCTGAGTTTTGGAGGAACTACGTTCAGGGGATCTTGGGATATTCACCTGGTTGTATCCATGGGAATTGATCTGGGCGAATACTTAAGATCTCATCGGGTGGAGTTGCTGACAAAATAGGGGCATCTAATAGTGATTAACTATCAGGTGTACCAATTGGGATCATTTGGGTTTCATCACTGACTGATTGAAAATGAAAGCAAGTTGCAAGGCAAGTGATGCCACCTGCAGCTAGCAAATCAACTGTTTGGTGAGTGATCTTCCATAATGGGTAATAAGTCCCATTACTTAAGCAGGTCACTAGCCAAATATGGTTGAAAACTTGGATTGAGAGGAAAACGTTAGGGACATGTTTTCTGACTCTTTCCATTTGAGGTCTTGAGGATGTCTAACTATGAAATCCTAGCCAGGATGGGGAAGACCATTGCTGCTGAGACGAGGATGGGTGATTCAATGGCAACGGCTACCAATATATTGAAGAGGTGCCAACTGAGGGTTAGACAGCTTAATTCACCACTATATATATTCCCTAGGATTTACTATAATAAAAGCATTATTTACGAGAACAGTAATACTATCCATTTGGTATATAGTTAAACTATTATTAGCTTTATTGTGTTGTTCTGTCTCAAGGATATTATTGCATAGGGTAATAATTGGAAGACTCTCAAAGAGAAGAGTAAAGATTGGAGTGGGGATCTAGAGAAGAAGGAGCCACAATCAGGGATAGCTGCCAACTGTGTGTTGGGCTGAAAGAGACTGTCACCGGGGTATCTCAGCAAAGACCATGTGGACATGAGACTAGGGAACAAATCCCTATGAGTACGACATCACAAGTACTTAATTGGGAATACTAGCTGAGCGTTGGGCTGAAATATAATTCATACTCAGCTACGGATAATAGTCTCCATACTTTTATTAATTAATAATTCGTTCTATACAATGCAACAAAGTGCACAAGGAAACCAAACCTGTGCAGTAAAAAGGTTACTAGGTTGCTTGCTAATAACAACCAGAGTAAATTTTTACAAGTTGGTGCTCACTACAGGGGTAGTTATGTGAAGAATCTATAAGAATGTCATACAAAGAAGAGCTATACAGACTGTGGACCAAATTAGCCACTGTAAACCAGAATGCCTTAAACTCAGTGGACCATTGGGAGTTTGCGGCCTTGGAAAAACGAGTTGCCAAGGTGGAGGAAGGAATAGAGAATGTAGCAAGCTTTGGTAACGAGTTACTCAGTAAAGTAAACTCGTTGAAGAAGAAAGAAGGGGACCTCGCTCAAGAGGTCTTATATCTAAAAACAGAGCGAGAAGCGGATCACATTCATTTAAGGTGTTTTGGTGCAGATATCAAAAGATTAATTAGACAAGTGGAGGAACTTAAAGCTCACAGATGTGCTTGTGAGCCCAATATGGCAAATGATGCCAAAGAAAGAAGTCCTTGCACAATACTTGGGAAGTCAAGTACCCCAAAGAACATGCTGCCCGCTCTTGCTGCCATTTTGGAGATGACACCTGAAGTCACTCCGCAAGTTAGCTTAGTAGCTGAACCAAGAGAATCAGTCAGAAATAACTTGGAGGAATTTAGGGCAATGCCAAATTTGCCAATATTCCATCAGGATAATGCCTCAGCATTTTTCTGACTGTTTGATATGACCATGAATGGCTACAGGGATCGTCAAAAGGAATTGATGGTCATGAATTACCTAGACACTGACTGTCAAAACTTAGTGTTACCTCAACTGGAGGGAGCAACTGGTCATATGCTGAGGCAAAGGCGGCCATCATGAAGGAGTTCGTAGTCTGACACACATGTTGAAACATAAGCAAGAATTTATGGGAATCCAGTTCTATAAAGATGAGTCTCTTGCTAGCTTCACGGATCAGTTTTACCAGGAGTCACAGATCCTGGCCGGAGTGAAAGTATTGGATGACTTTGAAGCTAGAATTGTTTTGCAAGCGGCCCTTCATCCCTATCATAATTTGCATCATATGATGTCTTCTGTGTTCGCAATGGAAATAACTACCTCACAAATGGTAGATAACTTGAAGATTTGGGGTGAGACATTAGATGCCTAAATATAAGCTTGAAGTCCAATCTGGTACAAAATCCAAATCCCATGAAGGGAAACAAAGGAGCTAAGGAAGCTACCAATTGAACCGTGCCAGGAAGTAAACCCAAAAAATTTAGATATTTAAACAAAAAGGAAAAGGTCTGCTATCAGTGTGGCGGGAAAGGACATTTCACCGTACACTGTAAAAAGTCAACGGATCATATTAATGTGGTACAGGCCAAGGAGTCAGCAGCCACCAAAAATTTGTGAAAAGGGCCCGCGGCCTAGATTGGGAACAGTCTAGAGCTGCGGAGAAACATGTTCCTCCTGACATTATTAGGAAATAAATCATTATCAGCGATTTGTTCATAGATGAAAAGCAGGATCAGCTGTATCAAGTGGTCAATATGGATGTAAATGCTGTGATCAGAGCCAGGGAAAAGATAATTGACCCTTGAGATAATCAAAGAAGTTGCCCGGCCATATGATCAACAACTGGCGGACAAGATTTGAACTGCTGAGAATCCTGAAGGGTTGTCTGACGTCTGTTTAGATAGGGCTAATCTGTCTATCCCCCTCAGCGCAATAAAGGAATTATTTCCTGATTTATTGGTGCAAGTTTATTCACACCCTAGATTTGGCCAATAACGCTTCTATTCACTCAGTAAACACTATATTACAATACTCCAAGTATATGTATATAAACATACAAGTGAATTAAGTGAGGATGAGGGCGAATGTTGAAATCAGAGTGCCCATCAATATTGTCTTGACCAAGCTGGTAAAGAGGATGAAGATCTTGAAAATGTTGGAACATAAGAATGAACATGGGACAGCTGGGCTGAACACCACCATCTCCTGTGGAGTGTATAGTGTACTGCCACTATGGTTTAGGTTGTTGGTGGTATCTGCACTAGCAATAGTTTTGGTGAACCAAAACTATGACATTCTGATTGTAACAGAGTTTCTACGGAAATATGGAGTTGAATGTAACTTTGAGGATAATACGTTGACCATCTTGGGTCAGATGTTACCATTGGTATATCAGAAGGACAGTGAAGCTCCGTTGAATTGGAGAAACAACTTCATCAATCTGATATACAATGACAGCATTGCAACAATTCAATACCAATTAGTTGGTAGAAAATGATGCAAAATGCCAGCGGAAATCCTAGAGAACCGGGAATTTTGCAAAGGATCAAGAATGAGAGGACTATAATGGCTGGATTGCAGATGATAGTTGACACAGGGTTGACATTGGAGATTCCCAAGCTGTTGTATGGGGAGGTCAGAAGCCCCCGGAAGAAGTCCAGAATGGAGCCATGGGTGGCTCCTAGGATAATAATGCCGGGCCATGGGGAAATTTGAGTTCTCCTGGCAAATTTGAGTGAAAAACCAATGAAGATCAAGAGGAATCAGATCATCGCATTTGTTCATCTGATCCTGATGTCCAAATTGAGAAGATTCCACGATTTTGGGTCTCTTGATGAAATGGGATTACCAGCTGGGGTAACTGAAAGTATCAACCTATTGATTGATAGAGATCAGCTCGCTGATCTGTCAGAAGGCCAGCAAGAGGAGGTGCTTGAACTATTTGAAAAGTATTGGGAAGTGTTCGCTCAGGATGACCATAATTTGGGATGTGCATGAGATGTGATCTACAAGGTCGACCTGGGGAAAATTTACTGATAAGGATGAGACTGATCTGGCAATTGAAAGCTGCCAAAGCAGTAGTGGAGGATGAAATTAGTTAAATAGTGAAGCATGGGCTTCTAGTTCCATCATCAAGTCCTGAATTGAGTCTAATTCTTATCATCAAAAAGAAGGATGGATCCAACTGGGTGGTGATTGACTACCAAAGGCTGAATAAAATTATGAAAAAGGATTCATATCCTCTACCAAAGGATTGACGATGCACTAGATTGCTTAGAAGAAGCAAAGTATTTCTCTGCGATGGATCTGATCTTAGGATATTGGCAGATCAACTTGCAAAAGGAAGACCAGGAAAAATGCGCGATTATTACCGCGCAGGGGCTATACCAACTGACGAGGTTTCCCCAGGGTCTATGCAATGCGCCTGCAACATTTCAAAGGGCCATAGATGCGATATTAAGCGACTTGATTTTTCATGTATCCTGGTATATTTAGATGATATAAACATGTTCAGTAAGACGTTTACTGATCACCTACACCACTTGGAAGAAGTATTTAAGTAACTATCCGCGGCTAACCTGAAGATCAAGCCAAGGAAGTGCCACTTTTTTAAGAAAGACTTGGAAAACCTGGGATTTGTAATCAAAAACCAGTGGATTGCAGCTGCAAACCCAGAAGATAGCAGCTATAGAACATATGGCTGTACCAAAGAGTGTCCAAGACATCCAAGTATTCCTTGGGATAGTTGGATACTATAGAAGATTTATTTGGGACTTCACCTGAATAGCCAAGCCTTTGTTTCATTTACTAAAGGATCAAAAAAAGGATTCACATGGAATGAAGAGGCCCAGGACTCCTTTGATGAGTTACACCGGTCTTTGATAGATTCGCCAATTCTGAAATATCCAAATTTATATTGGGAGTTTATTATTTAAACCAATGCTTCATTGACACCAATTGGCGCCATACTAAGCCAATTAGAAAAACTTGGGGGCAAGCATCCAGTGGCATATGTGAGCCGGACACTCTCAGCCGCTGAGAGGAACTACACTGTGACTGAGCGTGAATACCTTGCGGTCATTTATGTATGCAAGCAGTTTCAGGTGTATGTCCACAGAACGCACTTTAAGGTGGTAATGGACCATTCTTCGCTGCGTTGGCAGCACAATTTAAGAGAATGGTAGGATGACTGGTCTGATGGGCACTTAAGCTCCAGGCATACAATTATGAGATTGTCCACCAAGCGGGGCTTTTCACCAGAACGCGGATGGCTTTATCATGGTTGCCAATGGTCCAGTTGGTATATCCACAGGCGGATGAGCTATTCCAGAGAATGGCTAAAGGAAAAATTGGGGATGAGCCCTGAGAAATCCAAGGTGCGCTTCAAAAAGTGATGGAAAACACCGAGACTATGGATGGACAAGTATTTAAGACAATGAATGGGAAGCGGTTATTATTCCCAAAACCGTCAGAAAGAGCAGCTATAGTGCAAGCAGCTCACAAGGTTGTCAGGCACAGAGCCTGAGGAAAACAACTTACCATATTTGACAGTACTATTACTGGGAATCCATCAACTATGCCGTCGCGGATTATCTAGCTTGTTGCGTGGAGTGCCAACTGCACAATTACATAAGAATACAACTGGATACTGACTGGTCCGCCCTGGCTTTGCCTGGCACACAGTGTCCATTGACATGATGGGACCGCTGATGATGAGCACAGGGGGAGTCAAGTACATTATAGTTGCAATTGACCATCTGATGAGATGGTTAAGATGAAGGCCCTATCAAAAGTAGACACTACCAGTACTGTGAGGTTCACCCTGGATCAAGTGGTATACTGGCATGGATGTCTGCAGGTCCTGCTTAGCAACAATGGACCAACTCCATGTCTCATGTGATTTCAAGATTAAATGAGATAATGGGTATCCGAGGAGTTGTGTCAGTACCTTGACACCCAGAGACAAAATACTGGTATAACGGGTCAATGGAACGCTGGCTGTGACGCTGAGGAAGCTAGTTGCAGGGAGAACTTCTGCGTGGGGAATTTACCTGAGTTCGGTGACATTTGCCTACAATATTAGTAATCATATGGCAACGGGAAAAAATGTCATTTGAATTGTTATATGGAAGAAAGGCCTCGTTGACGTCAATTTTATATTTGGTGGTGGAACCTATGTTGGGGATGAGTACCAAGCAATACCTGAACTGACTGACGAGTATCCTGATTTATATGTAATTGCAAGCATTTGATACAACCTTGAAGAAAAGGATACAAGCGAAATCAATGGATGATAAGAACTGACTGGCCTTAGAACAATATCAAATAGGGGAAAGAGTTGCTTATTGTGATACACATGGTTTTGGATGAAGAAACAAATTAGATGCGTTGTGGTTGGGTCCATTTGAAGTGATCGCCAAGATGGCGACTGATGCCTACTTCATCAAGAATCTCTTGGATGGAAGAGTTGTGAATCAAGCCCACGCTAAATATCTAAAGCATTGGATTGATGAAAAAATAATTTAAAAGAGTTCCCAAAGGACCAATGAACCATTAAGTTGGTCATGTCCTGATGATTAGGTCAAGTCCAAAAAGGACCTCTGAACCAATCTAGATGGTTAAGTCCAAAAAAAGGACCTCTGAACCATAGAAAACTGGCAGGTTTAAGTACCCAGGACCCAGTTTGGAGGAAAGAATAAAAAACATGAACCGCTGAACCAAAATAAAGTCAAGTCCCATAGGAAAAAGAAGAATAAAGATAAAAAATTGATAAAAGATATTGGGAAAATGTTTGTAAACCACACAGAGAAAAAGTCGATATAATTTTATAATTTTTATTTTTATTGATTGTTCTCAGTATGGGGATGATTCTGCCTATGTCGCCTCTTGGGGGAGGGAGGATGGATTGTGGTAGGAAGGAACAGCCCATCAAAATTGATATGAGATCAGATGCTAGTGAGGGCTAGACCTACATGAAACCATGTCCTTTGAGTGGACGCCGAGCCCTAAGAGAAAGTGACTAGGGGAAAGGAAATCAAGATGTCAGATGAAGCCAATTGTGAAACCCTGGAGCGGGAGGAAAGCAATAGTATAAAAAGAGGCAATTGGTGATTAACCCCGAGTAATCCCAATATGTCACCAGAGCTGGAAGATTAGTCCTGAGTGCCTGATGATGAGCTTCATCAAGGACACTGGACATATGGGCCGGCAACGAAGAAAGGATGCTTAGTGGGGGTTGCCAAATCATGCCCCCTATCAACGCCATCAGTGGAAGATACCAATGGGAAGTGCCAGAGAAGAGATAGTTGTGCAGGGAGCGGATTGCATCCTGCAAGTGGTGACTATGGGCTTTTCAGAAGCTAAAGCTGAACAAACGGTGGAACTCAAGTGAGGCTGGAAGCTTCATGGACCAACTTCAAAGAACTTGGCCAGCAAAGTGAAGAGCATAAGCGGCAATATTCTGATCCAGGATGTTATCAAGATCTGAGGGATTCAGCGCTAGAGTCAAAGCCTCAGTGACTTGGGCCCAGAGTTCAGCATAGGGGAGCTCAAAGTGAATACTGTTACCAATTGAGAGCTCAGAGACCAGAACAGAGGGTTTGTAATATTGACTGAGTCGGAAGTGAAACTCAGGAGTAGGTCCAACCTGGCATGAAATGAATGATCCAGAGCAACAGGCATAATCTTCAGAGCATCTACGATGATGTTTGGAGCATCAGTGAAAGGACTGAATTCAGGAGAGTTTTGAAGTCTAACTCTGGAATTGACAGCAGAGGAAGAATTGGCTGAGAGTTGTTCTAAATGATAGCCAGCCTGGCTTCAAAGGGATTATTACAATTTCCAGTAATTTGACAAAAGGACTAGCCGCTTGTGCCAGGCTAGGCGTATAAGTCCTTTAAAGACCATAAAAGAGGTTCCGCCAAGCATCCCAGCTCATCTGCTGGAAGAGATAGAGGTCTGGATCAGACAAACTATTCAGGAGCTGCTGGTAGCATGACTCAGAATTTAACATATAAGCTGGATGAGAAGGGGGATGTCAGACTTATATAGAAGTTGACATTATGCACACTACAATCCATTAGGCTCCAATTTTGGAGAAATTAATCTCAAAATTAATGAGATAAGCTATCCAATGGAAGAATTAGGAATAATTTGAGCCAAGAGGTTATGAGCATAATAACAAGGGCGAATAGAAATAAATTTTTTTAATTAAACCACATAATGAACATCGATGGCAAGAGTCTCCTGTTTAGGATGAGGAGAAAATCAGGAAATCTTGGACGCCGGACCAAGAATCCTGAATATGACAGTGGGTCATACACCCTGATTGGGGGATAACTGGATCCTGGGACTAATATCATCATGAGTAAATTGATCAGCCCGGCACAACAGTAGATCATGGGGACTGCACTCTGAGAAGGTGGTAGTGAGGAGGAAGAGGAAGAACGCTGTATGTTGAGGGTCATCCTGAGCAGCGTTGAGTATTGACAAGTGTACTCTGCTTGAACCAATTAAGTATTCAACCAAGTGTCTGAAGCAGTTTTCTCATGCCTCGGTCCTTTTCTCACTGGAAATCTAGGCAAGAGGGGGGATATTTTGGGATTTTGCCAAAATTTCCAGCCTGCTAGATTACCTGGTATCTCTAGGGAAAATTCTCTAAGGCAAAGTGAATCATAAATCAGTTGGCCCAGTTTTGGAGGAACTACGTTTGGGGGATTTTGGGATATTCACCTGGTTGTATCCATCAAGATTGATCCGGATGAATACTTAAGATCTCATCAGTTGGAGTTGCCAACGAAATAGGGGCATCTGATAATGATTAACTATAAGGTGTGCTGTTTGGGATCAGTCAGGTTTCATCACCAACTGAATGGGAATGAATAGCAAGTTGCAAGCCGAGTGATGCCACCTGCAACTAGAGAATTGATTGTTTGGTGAGTGACCTGCCATAATGGGTGATAAGTCACATTACCTAAGCTGGTCACTAGCCAATTATGGTTGGTTTGCTTGGATCAAGAGGAAAATGTTAGGGACACGTTTTCTGGCTCTTTCCATTTGAGGTCTCAAGGATGTCCAATGACGGAATCCTAGCCAGGATGGGGAAGACCATTGCTGCCAAGACAAGGATGGGGGATTCAATGGCAATGGCTGTCATTTCATCAAAGAGGTGTCAACCGATGGTTAGACAGCCAAATTCCCCACTATATATATTCTTTAGGATTTACTATAATAAAAAACATTATTTACGAGAACAGTAATACTATTCATTTAGTATATAGTTAAACTATTATTAGCTTCTATTGTGTTGTTCTGTCTCAAAAATATTATTGCAGAGGGCAATAATTGGAAGACTCTCAAAGAGAAGAGTAAAGATCCAAGTGGGGATCTAGAGAAGAAGGAGCCACAGTCATGGATAGCTTCTGACTGTGTGTTAGGTCGAAAGAGACTGTCACTGGGGTATCTCAGTGAAGATTGGGTGGACATGAGACTAGGAACAAAATCCTATGAGTATGACATCATGATTATTTAATTGGGAATAATGGCCAAGCGTTGGGCTGAAATATAATTTATACTCAGCTACAGATAATAGTCTCCATACTATTATTGATTAATAATTCATTTTATACAATGTGACGAAGTGCATGAAAAAACCAAACCTGTGCAGTAAAAAGGTTACTAGGTTGCTTGCGATAACAATCAGAGTATATTTTTACACCCCCTCAATTATTTTATTAGTCCATTTCCTTCTTGGGTTTATATTGTTAAATGTGATATATAAAAGCCACTATTTTATACTATGATAAAGTTATGTAATTTTTCTACATCTCATTTTGGTTTTTTTAAAAATTTCATTTAGCTGTTATTGAAGTTGGATGGATACTCAGCTGATGCGACATAAGCGGTGACATGGCACCTTTTTGATATAAAAATATACTTGTCATGTGTCTTAGTCAGCTTAAAGTATTGTTTTTAGGCTTCTTGGCATAGAACTATTGGGCTTAAAAAATAAACCCACATTCTAGTGCTCTCTACAGGGGCTCAGCTGATGCTTAATGATACCTGAAACTAATTGATTTCACCATGGAAGATAGCTTGATTGATAGTATCACCAACTGGGAGCTTTTAATATTTTAGAACTTTTAATTAATTATAAAGACCAATAGTTCCTCAAGTTAACTGCACAGGTTCTCTGTGTGCACTATTTGCATTGCTTGATAGCATTTGATAATTTATAAATAATAGTATGATGAATATTATCTGTAGTTGTTTAGATAAACCCAATATGTTCCAACGCTAGACCTGTAATTATCCACAAAATACTGTTGATGTCAACTATAGGGAGTTCTTCCCTGATCCGTCTAACTTGATCTACTCTCAGATTCAGAGGGTTCAGGTCTTTCTTATTGTTATGACGAGTCTGCAGAGGTTTTCATCTAAGTTCAGCTTCTCATCTAAAGATCCTTAATCCTTACTCTTTATACAACAAAAGAGTTTACATAAATTGTATACAACAACAATAATTTACTGAAGATGAATAGAAATTATGTCCTAATGAAAGAACTCTTTTCTTACAATAGGATGAACCTTTTTTCCATTAGTTTGAATCTTTTTGTTTAATGTGAATTACTAGGGAATTTATAGAGGAAATTCGGCGCCCAACCCTCAGTTGGCACCTCAGCCATGAAACGGCAGCCGTTGATGTTAAACTTACCTTTAATGTCTCACCAGCAATGGTCTTCTCTATTAGGTTAGGATTCCTCCATCAGACATCCTCGAGTCCTAAAAGTGGAAAGAGCCAGAAAACGTGTCCCTAACGTTTCCCGCTTGATCACAGCAAATGAACCATATATGGCTAGCGACCCGCTTAGGTAATGGGACTCTTTACCCATTATGGGAGGTCACAAACTAACTGATTGATTTTCTAGTTACAGGCGACATCACTCACTTTTTCAACTGCTACTTAAATTCCTAATCAGATGGTGATGAAACCCATCCAATCCCAATCAGTACACCTGATAGTTAATCAATCATCAACTATCAGATGCCCTATTTCTTCAGCAACTCTGCCCAATGTGATCTTGAGCATTCATTCAGATTGATCCTTGACAGATCCAAACCTGGCAAATTACCTAAAATCCCTGAACATTATTAACCCAAAATTTGGGGTCAACAAATATCCAAATTCACTCACCATCAGGACTTATCCCCTAGCGATTCAACAGGTAATCTAGGAGGATGAAAAGGTGGGCAAAACCCAACAGGTGCACAATGAAAATGGTGAAGAAGATGATCAAATGGGAAGTCTTCTTTTTCATTCTTAATAAGTTCAAGAAAATCCTATAAGAATTTTTGAATTTAGTCAACTACCCTGAATTTCCAACAAAGGAGTCTAAGAGTAATTACATGATTTCTTTACCTAAGGAGGAAGAGCCATTTACAAAAGGAAATCTGATTTGGATTGGACTCTCATATACCTGTACAAATCTAGTGCTCTCCCAGTGAGTTATGGATCAAGTCCAAGCTATCACACTATAGCACACAATTTGTAAAATCTTTCCCTTTATAATATCATGCACTTTCTAGGAGTCCAACACAAGGAACTTCACCATCACATACATACCCAAGGGGTCTTAAAAATGGCTACAAGCGGGTATATAACTTATTATTACAATGTATAAGAGACACCCGCCATCTGATCAAAGCAAACTTCTATTACACCGTTCACATCGATAATCAAGTGAGATAATTATTTATAGTGTTAACAAATATGTGGAGGAATCTATGAAGCTCCTTTGAAAAGGCATCACATATTCAAACAAAGCTACTAAAAGGTTACTTGATGACTTTGCTGAGGATCTCTAAGGAAAGAATATTGACGCTCATGGCAAAATGTGGCTCAAGTTTCTACTATCTGTTAGCAGGAGGAAAACAGATCTCCCTCTTTAAGGCCTGGTTAAAGCAAGCCTTTATAATGAATTGTTGAGTTAGAGGCTCATCGACTCTCTAAGCCTTCATCAGTGTTACAGAATATCATTTCTTGAGTAGCACAGGTCAAACAGGATTTAGTAAACCTTGCGACTCAGGTGACTAGATTTCCATTACTATACAACACAACAACTTGAAAAGCGACATGAGAGGCGATTTTACAGTCAGAGGAAATTAATTAAATCTATCATCGCCTCAAAAAAGATAAGAAACTCTGGAATACTCTTACATAAGAATTGAAAGTCAATATTGACAAGCCTATCAGAGCGCTGAATGCAAAGAATTTAAGGAGTACTTGAATTAGCGCATTAGAGTACTGGAGGATGAGAACAAGCAGTTTTAAACATATTGATCACCCACTTGCCAACAAATTTAAAATCTGGACATCCATGTAAGACCTTAGAGAACAATAAAGTCTTTCTTAAAAAACAAAATGATGGATTTTATGCCAAAACTTACCCTGGAGGATATGGAGCATCATATCAATCACCTACAGGACCAAATATGGCAGCTTAAACGTCAAGATGAACAAAGCGATGAAAAAATTGAAAATAAAAAAATTAAAGGTCCCAGAGTACATGCCATTACTAAATTGGATTCCCTACCTTTAATCCTACGTTCAAGGAAAAATTATTTTTTCTCTACTTATATGAAGCTGCATTGTAAGGTGTGACCTATCATTAAGTTTAAGCTTTTTTATCTTGTTTAAGCCATATGGCTCATGAGGTTATGTTGCCTCATATGGACAACCTGCATAACTGAAGAGAAGAAAAGGAAGCGTTAATCAAAGAATTTAGGTCAAAGCAGAGACTGAGTATGAAGAAACAGACATTCATCTAAATTGTGCCAAGATTGAATGATATTCTTGCCAAATTCTCTGATTGCATTTATATATACCTAAACGCTGATGAATGCAAAAATTCTTACCTCTTATGATAATTTAGCCTATGTCATTATTGTTTTTAAAGTAGCCCTAACCTAGCCATGAATGTTTATCCGTCAAACAAAGCTTTAACTCTGTCTTAACTATTAAAAAAGCACTTCTTGATGTAATTACAATTACACAAGACAGATACCTCAAAAAAGGCCTCCATGAAACCCATAGTGTATACTGTGGAGGAAGCAAAGCCTAAGAAGGAGTAAAATTTAAGATGCAGCAACTTTAAGAACAACCATACCAGAGATATGTGTTTTAAAAAGAACACTGCTCTTGCTGAGCATGGAAAAGGAAGGTCAGCTCAGTGTCAGGTACCTCTAAAGCCGACTGACCCAAAGTACATGAAAGTGAATTATTGCCAACAGCCCTTTTTTATGTATAAAAGAATGAACCTGATGATGACTTTGAATGGGGTCATGAAGATACAGTTCATATATATTAGGTTCATTTGATGAGATCGCCATTCTGGACCTTTTTAACGCTGAAAATATCAATGAAACTCAGGTTCCCAAAGCACTTAGCTCATACAGGTTATTAGGTGTCCCAAGATAATAGATACAGCCAGCAATGCTGACCAGTACCTTGCACTGTTGATCTAACCCATTTCGAGTGTCCACAGTCTTCTGGAGATCAAGAAGAAAGATTCTGAGATTAACTGTAAGCTCAATATAATGTTACGCCTGAAAGAGTTGGTAGCTCTTCCACTAAAGTTTGGAGGAACCATTACCAATGTGGAAATGGTAACTAAGAAAGTCTGAGATATGGCTATCTTAGTTATGAGATCACCCATCAATGTTGTTTCATCCCAACTAATCAAGAAGATCAAGCTCGTCCAGACCTTGAATACACTTTAGATTATAGTATCACCGGTCCAAATAACACCAATGAAATAGGTGCACACTTATCTCTGCCAATCCCTGTTGGCAATTTAGTTCTCTAAGCTCCCACAGTTGCCCTAGATAGTTAGTATGATATGATCATTGGGACGCAGTTTATGATCGAATATAAATTAGTTATTAATATGAGAGAAGGATTTTTATCTTTTTTTTAGTACTAGATGGTAGAAGGATTTTTATCTTCTCAACTATGAAGTTCCCCTTGTACTGGATAGAAAAGACTCCAAAAAAAGGATTACATTTGTCTAGTTGAGTATACTGTTTCTAATTTAATTTTGTAGATAATATCTCTGGTAGAAACATGAAAAACTACCCAACTCTTTAGATGCAGCGATGGTTTACCGTTTTATGCTACCAAGGAAGTAAAAATTAAACTAATAGAGAAAAGGGTGGTTAACACCAACATAACCCTGAGTATACCCACAAACTGCTTGCTAAACACTACTATTGTCAATGGAGTAATTATGTTTGAACCAAGAGTTTTGCCAAGAGTCCTTGATCCAACTTATTGGCGGCCATAGAGCTATTATCTGTCAAGCGCCCAAACCAAGATATTTTAGTCAAGGAACATAAAGCTATTGGGAAAGGTTAATACTTCACATTGATAAAATTGAAAAGGTAAATTTATAAGTTCTCACCTTATTTGGCCTATCACTGGCAATAATTTTGCAATATCCCTAAAGTCCAAATATCTGATAAATTAGGTTAGGAGAATTTTGAGTATATGCAAAACGAATTGGAGAGTATCAGGATGTTTTATTGACGTCAGATGCTTACTATGGTCACATGAAAGACTGGACTCATAGTATTGACGTTGGAGTTTCAATCCTATTTGTTTGAACCATATAGGAAGTCAAAGGTAGAGGAGCAATACATGAAGACTTACTCAAGTTTTTTAATTATGGTTTATTGTGCACTCCCAGACCATGGTCATCCCCCTGTTACTTATAAAAAGGAAATATTGGTTAAAGAAAAATTATGGATTACAAGAAAGCTAAACAGCTTACTAAGAAGGATAGTCTCCCTTTCCATGAATTGACAATGCTATGTCCTGAATCTTCAGCTAAAATTTCTTCTCCATGATGGACCTTACCAGTGGTTATTGGCAGATGAATCTTTCACTGGAAGACCAAGAAAAATTCTCGTTGATATGCATGGAAGGATGTTTACAAACTACCTGGCTCCCACAGGGATCTTGAAATGAACCAACCTCATTCCAATGAGCGCTGGATCATATCATTTAAGCTCTTAAACTCAAATATATGATCATATACCTAGATGACATAACACTCTTTTTAAAACCTTAAAAATCATCTGGACCACCTCAAGTAGGTGTTTCAATGACTGTAAGATAACCGCATCAAGTTAAATCATGCAAAATATACCTTCTTTCAGAAGGAACTGGGATTTTATGGCATGCCATATCTCAGGAAAGAATTCAAACCTTGAATAATAAGGTTGAGCAATCTCTAAGTTGCTTGAGCCAAGGAGCCTCAGAGATATAAAGGTGTTCTTAGGAATTATGGGATATTACCATCAATTGATCCCTACTCTTGCTCAACTCGCCAAACCTCTTGTCCAACTGCTTGCCAAAAACACCCCTTTCATATAGGAAGTAAAGCAATGAGCTGCATTCGATTCATTGAAGAGTTTGGTAAAGAGATGACTGATCTTAAGACATTTGGACTACGGGAAGATATTTGTCCTGCTTATAATGCCAATAAACTTGGCCATAGGCGTCATCCTTTCTCAACTGGATGAGAACACTATTGACAACCTGGTGTCATATTATAGAAAAACGCTTTTAAAGCTGAGTGAAATTATAGTTTCAGGAAAAGAGTGCTTAATTGTTCTTCTGGCTTTTAAGCTCCTCAGCCCTTCTTGTACGATATGAACTTTAAGTTTATTACAGACCACGTTTATTTAAAGTGTCTGAAAAGCATATTAGATATTACAGGAGAACTAGTCCACTGGGCTCTCAAACTACAGGACTATGACATTAGTTTCAGCCATTGAGTGGGCTTGAAGCACATGAACGTGGATAGTTTGACTTGAAAAGCACCTAATACTTCAAAATATTAGTGAAGCTGAATGGTTACATGAGCTAGTAATGATGCCAGATTATTGGGAGGACATCTATGAACCGATTTAAAAGCTAATAATTTGACACTGTAAGGAGAGTGTCTATAACTCTCCTGTTTCCAGCATAGTGGTGCTCGGTGCACAGAGCCAACGCATGGAAACTAGCCATTAGTACCAAATTTATCAGAGTCCAGCAGAGGGTGCTGGAGCGATAATAACTTAAGGGAAAAAGTGCGATCATGATAGCAAACAACTGACCAAATAGATGCGGTGCACAAAGGGAAAGGGGTAAACGTCCCAGGTTGAAGGGAACAGGGCGACCCAATGGTGCATGAGTTGAAAAGTTAATTTAATTTAGAAGAAGGTGGTCAATATAGCGCGAAACCTCCTCAAAGAGGTACGCGCACAGGTTTGCTAGAGATAACAAAAAAATTGGAAAAAACGGTAAAAATGGGAAAAACGGTAAAAATGGGAAAAACGGTAGAATGTTTATTGGGAAGTCAACCAACAAGGAGTGTTGGTCATGGGAAACAGAATTAAACTACATTGGGGGAATAAGAGGTTCTCTGTAGTGGGCCCAAGCACTGACCCACCAATAAGCAAATACTACCATCCAAATTGGTTGAATATGCCAAAACTGACTTCACTTGAGTAAATGATTGAAGTTGGATCTGACCCAAACGTGTTGCTTTGTAAATGGAACAGGTTTTGAAATTCTGCTCCTTGACTAACCAAATGGAACCATCTGTGTTAATTGAATAGACCATCCGTTTTAACTCCTGGGCTGATGTAAGGGGCTGGGCATTTGGCACCTCACTAGTACCAAGCTGGACATATTTAGCCTGTACCCAGCGTTGGTCTAGTGTATGCCTAAGGTCAGGGAAGGCCTGTAACTTCACCTTCTGAGCCTCCTGGCGCCCAGCCTTATCCATAGGATTGGTCCCCACTATGATGTCATTCGACCATGACATTACCCTCTCCTCCTGATGGGGCTCAACCCCCCTCCAGGGGCTTGCACCAGGGAAAACTTTTTGTAGGCAGGGGCCAACTTCATGTCAGCGACGGTTAGTTTGGGTTGAGATCCAGCAGCCTGGAGGAAAAGCTTGTGGAAGGCTTCAAACAGATCTTGGGCATGCACAGAGTCGCGCTCTGGAACCCAACCGTTTTCTGAAGTTTCAAAACCCTTTCAGGATACCAGGTACTCAAGTCTTCTCTTAACATGGCGGGAGGCTACTATTTCCTCCACCTCCCACTATGGCGCCCCATCCACGAGACAGGCCTCAGGGGTCTCTGGTGGGGGGCCCTCAAACAACGTCAGTTTGCTCTCATGAAACACCAAGAAGATCCAAAAGGAAGGGGAAGATCTAGCTGGTATGAGGCATGGCCACCTTTCTAATGACGCGGTAGGGGTCAATCCTCTTTGGTCCCAGCTTCTTGCATGGCTGCTTTATAGGGATGTTATGAGCATCAAGCATCATGAGATCCCTTCCTTGTGCACAGGACTCACTCGCCGCTTCCCATCAGCGTTCTCCTTATACACTTGCATTGCCGCCTCCAAGATTTGAAAAACCCTGGTGGACCTTCTTGATTGTCTTGACAAAGTCCGCCACTGCTTCAACCTTAGACCCACAGCTGGGCTCCATGTTAAAGGCGGGGTTAAAGCCATGGCTGGCGAAAAATGGGGGAACAATTGATTGAAGAATACAACATGTTTTTGTAACTAAATTGGGCCATAGGAAGGTGAGAAGCCCAATCTGAATGATCCGTGGCGGTGTAACACCGCAGGAACTTCTCCAAGCACTGGTTCACTCGTTCAGTCTGCCCATCTGATTGAGGATGATAGGCAGTCAAATGGCAAGTTCGAATCTGAAGAGTCTTACACAACTCTTCCCAAAAGATGGAGGTAAATTGGGGTCCCCGTCACTGATAATCTCTTGGGGAACCCCATGGAACGCAAATACATGCGTGATGAAGAGCCTAGCCATCTCAGCCACGGCTATTGTCATTCTGAAAGGAATGAAGTGGGCGAACTTTGTAAAATGGTCCACCACCACCATGAAGGCATCATAACCATCAGAGACAGGTAGTTCCACAACGAAATCCACCGGTAGGGAAGTCCAGGGCCCTTCAGCTTTCTGGACTGGTACCAACAACCCTGCTAAAGGTTGACAATTTGGCTTCATTTATTTGCAGATCAAACACTCCTTACAATACCGCCCCACCTGAGCAGTCAAGCCCTTCCAATTGTAGGTGCGACATATCAACTCCAAGGTCTTTGCTTTCCCAGGATGTTCATTGGTGATTCCATCATGATGGTCCCAGATGATTTCCAGGCGCAGTGGTCCAGCAGGTACTCAAAGGCGCCCCTGAAACCACACCATCTCATCCTTTGTGTGATAACCCCGGGATAAGTCCTCTTGATTTAAAGCGCTCTTAGCAAGTACCATAGTATATTCAGCAGTTAGCGGCTGAGAAAGGACCATTTTTCTGAACATAGCATATTCCTCCGCATTTTCCAGAGGTGCAAGCGCCAGCCCATTGTCCGGGGGAGAGGGAAGTTGAGACACAATTTTGTTTAAAGGAATCATCACCTGTGTGTTGTGGACTTCTACCTCCTTTGGATCAGGAGCTAAAGCAGGGTTGCGGCTTAAAGTATCCGCCAAACCATTATCCTTGCCCTTGGTGAATTTGTAAGCAAAGGCAAATTGGGCAACGGTCTCACGCCAATGGGTCTGCCGTGGGGTGAGGACATGAGGGGCGCGATAGTACAGCAAGGCACGGTGATCTGTATGTATGCGGAACAGTTGGGTAGAGCCATGCAAGTGGTGATGCCAATATGTCAGCACCTCCACCACTGCTAGTAACTCTTTGTCATAAACGGCGTAATTCAACTCAGGCAGAGACATTTTCCTGGAAAAATATACCACTGGAAGTCTCTATTTCATATTAACCTACTTGTAACAAGGCAGCTGCTATGGCGAAGTTGGAGGCATCAGCAGACACAATGAACTCTTTGGAAGAGTCACATGGTTAAGAATGGACGTGGGCAACAGGGTGCACTTCACAGCTTGGAAAGCATCCTCCAAAACGGGGGACCACTGAAGCACTTTTGCACCACTAGCCCTATACAAGGGCGCTGCCACCTCAGAAAGGTTTGGCGTGAACTTCTTGAGGAATGTACATGTCCCCAAAACACTCCTCTATTCTTTTACTGAATTTGGGGTAGGCCACTCACAAATCTCTTTCTCCTTGTCTGGAGTTATCATGTGTCCTTGGTCAAACATGACTATTAATTCTCGTTGTCTGGGCTCAATTCTGCTGAGTTGGATTTTCAAAGGGCATTAGCCACTGAGCAAGAAAATCAGACAATATGAGGATCGCCGACTTCATAATAAAACTTGATAAAATATTTATGGAGCTATCGCCCCTTATTTCTACCTTTATTTTAATCTAACTCGCAGACTTTTTTGCACTCCTCTTTCCCTCATAAAAAGACCCCCTCATTTATCTTCCATGAGACTCTTTATACCTCAGTTCCCCATCTGGATGTATCCTCAGCTTGGTAATCTTCTATTCTTCTTCTCTTTTCAAAATTACTCTCATTTATATCAAATCTTGGCATAAATCCTCTTAATTTGCCGAATGTTTTCATTTCACTCAAGTATAATTTGTGTATCCATTTTTGTAAATCTTGAGACTCATCTCATACCCCTCTGATCCGCTGATATGGGTAGCATATCATCCAGTAATATCAACTTCCTGACATTAATACCCCTTTAACTGGATGATAGGCTCTTACTATTTATATGCTTGAAGGAACTTCGCGTGGACTTGGTTGATAATCCGACCCCCAGAGTGTTCCTTAATTGTGTAGACATCCATGCCAGTCTTCTTGATAATCTCAAATGGGCTGACCCAAATGTCAGTGAGCTTATTTTTTCTTCCAAATCCATGCTTGTCGTGGAATAAAACAGAGTTCCCCACAGAGAACAACAGAAGTCCGCTCCAGCACTTCTGGTTGGCCGCCTGGTTGCGAATCTTCTTGGCCAAACTAGTGGAGTAGGCTTCCGTTTACAACTTGATCAGTGTATCCATGAGTGTCTTCAGATATTGCTGAGGACTCACACCACCAGTGTATTCTACACAAGAATATAGCAAGGCAGGCGAAGCTGGATGTCGACCATACAGCAGTTGAAATGGACTCTTACCAGTGGCCAAATGATAGCTGATATTATAAGTGAACACAGCAGTAGGTAGAAGGACACTCCATTCTGAGGGCCAATCCATTACCAATTTGTGGATTATGTTCATTAGGGCTTCATTGACTATCTCCACCATCCCATTTGATTCTGGATGATAGGGGGTGGTAAAAACCCCGCAAATCGCCATTAACTCGTTTAACATTGGCAGGATATGCAAAGCGAAGTTGGTACTATTGTCCGTCAGAATGAACTGCAGGCAGCCATGCCGCTGTATAGCACTCCATAATAAACTTGGCAGTGGTGACCGCGCCCAAGTCGCTAATAGCCCTGGCCTTCACCCATCAGGTCAAATGATTGATGGCAACAATTATATACTTGGATCAATTGGCACTAGTCAGCAGAGGTCCCACTACATCAATGGAAACGGTGTGCCATGCATACTGGGGTTTCACTAGTTGGTAGGTGGTTTTTTTATGGAAAGGCTTTTCCACTTGACACTGATGGCAACAGCTAATTATTTCTAATACGTCATAATGCATGCTTTCCCAGAAGTATTGGGGTCACAAAAACTCTAGCATCTTCCACAATCCTCCATGTCCTACAACCCAATGAGCATCCATAATTATCTAGGGTCTAGCTGAAGGCTTAGGAAAATTAAGCGTCAAGTCTCCAATCCGCTTGTATAATTCTTCCCATCTTATGAAGGTATTCTCCCTGAGTCCATATAACACCCTGATCACCTGCAGCGGCTCATCCTGATATTTATTTGCCACCATCTTTTCATACATTATATCAGCTAGATCCGCTGTGATAGCAACTGTGGGCAAACAAGAAAAACAATCCGCGTTTTGATGTTTTGCTCTAGGTCGATGTAAAGTTCTCAAAATCATATGCTTTCAGCTTCAGAGCCCAACGTGCGAGTCGTCCTTCCAGTTCACAAAGATTCTGTAGCCAGCGCAAGGAAGCGTGATCCGTCACTACTAGAATCTTACCCCATGCAAATATACCCAAAACTGTTTGTAAGCATAGATCACCACTAGACACTCCCACTCAGTTATGGTGTAGTTTCATTTGTGACAGTTCAAGCTTTGACTACAGAATGCGACAGGATGTTCCACGCCATTATCATCCTTCTGGGGTAATATTTCCCCAATAGAAGCGAGTGATGCGTCCATTTGTACTATGAACTGTTTGTCAAAGTTGGGGTATTGCAAAATTAGTGCGCTTGCTAATGCAGTACACAATACATCAAAAGCATTCTGGCATCGTTCTATCCAATTGAAAGAAGCGTTTTTCTTTATTAACTCGAAAAGCAGGGCCCTGATGCAGCTGAAATTGGGAATGAACTGTCGTTAATACCCAACCATCCCCAGAAACACCTGAATGTCCCAATTATTCCCTGGCCAAGTCATCTTGCCTATCATTTCCACTTTAGCTGGCTGCGGTTTAAGCCCATTTGAATCCACAACAAACCTGAGGTATTCCAATTGCTCTTTAAAGAAATGGCACTTTTGAGACTTAATTTTGATATTAGCAGCAGCGAGGTGCTGAAACACTTGCTGAAAGTGGGCCAGGTGCTCTGTAAACATCCACAAAAACACATTGATGTCATCAAGGTAAACTAGGACGCAGGACATCTTTAAATCACCTAAAATCATATCCATGGCATGCTGGAACGTAGCCAGGGCGTTACACAACCCTTGCAGCATGAAAGTCAGCTGGAACAACCCTCTTGAGGTGATGATCACACTTTTCTCCCATTCCATTAATGGCAATTCAATCTGCCAGTACCCCAAGATCAGATCCATAGTGGAAAATAGTTCACCCCACCCAATCGGTCTAATGCATCATCAATCCGTGGAAGAGGTTAGGAATCCTTCTTTGTTATGCTATTGGGTTTACAATAGTCAATAACCACCTGATTTGAGCCATCATTTTTCTTTACAATGAGCACAGGTGATGCCCATAGACTGTTTGATGGCTCTAGCATTCCTTGCTCGATAGGTTTATCCACTTCGTCAGAGACACCCTCTTCCACTGCTTTTGAACGTCTAATAGGACGCGAACAAATGGGAGGGTGATCACCCATATCTATCCAATGTACCACCCCTTGAGCGCACCCCAAGTTATGATCATTATTTGTGAAAATAATCCCAATACTTTTCAAATAATGCCTTAGCCTTATCTTGATGATCCACTGATAATCTCATGAGTGCTTCCCATGGAACCACGGTCATTATGCCAAACAAGGAGTGAGCCGGTAGTTCAAGATTCTCCCATGAGCCAAAATCATAAATATGACAAACTTCCTCTATAGGGACAAAGTGTAGATAAACCACCACTTGGTGCCTCCAGATCAATATTGCCTTCTTCTGTAGGTTTTCTAGCAGCAATTTCACCTCCCCATTCCCAGGTAGCAGTAACCCTGGAGCCACATGTGGTTTGATCCGTAAGTGATGGTGAGGCGCCATACTTTCTCCATAAGGCCCCTTAGGGACATTAATTTCAAGCCCAGTCCCTACTATGCTCTGATGTCCAGATGGTAGGCCTAAAGCGCGCATTGCTCAAAGCGGGATTCCTTTGTACTTGTATATCTAGTTGGGGAGCATCCTGGTGCACTGACTCAGTCACCGATAGCAAACAGGAATCACTCCATTGCTGTATGCTAGATTGACCTGACCGGAGTGGACTGGATCTGTTGGGATTCCACCAGAGGAAAAATATACTTGAAACTGTTTGCTTAACATAGTAAGGTTTTCTTCCGCCATATTTATCACAACGCCAAATTTCCTCATGAAAGTCGCGCCAATTAACATATTGTAGTGGTTATTTGGCAAAACCACCGCCAGAGCGGACACCTGGACTGACCTGAATCATAAAGGCAACGTGCTATATGCTCCTTCCAACACAGTGCTGTGCGTTCCCATGGTCCTGTATACTACTCGATGGTCCACATCTGGTTTCAACATAAGTTTAGCCACCAACCGGGTGGAGACTATGTTCACAGTTGCTCCCATGTCTATAATAGCGCGGATTTTTGTGTTTTGAATGAATATGTCACAATAAGTACATTCCGAGTAAGAAGAACCATCAGTGTTTATTACTTGTACATTCAAGGGCTTTGTGTTACTCAAAAAGGAAGAAATGCCCTTGCCAACCTGAGGATACTCACTTGTGATTTTCTCCATCAGAATGGCTACGTTGACCCCTACTGAAGGAGTGACATTTAATGAAGGATCCACATTGCTGGTGCCAGTCTGTTCCAGGATCTGCCACGCATATGGCTTCTGCACGTCTTAGTGGAACTTGGCCCAATTGGGTGAACTCTTACTCTCAGAAGTCAAGCGGGGTATCCAACAAAAGCTGCTTGCATAACAAATCATCTGATTGAGGTTCAATTTCTACTTGGAAAGTCATTTGGAAATCGTTAGGGACAAGTGAATTGGGCTTAGCGGAGAAAGAGCATCCCATCTCTACTCCGCTCAAGCTTTTCCCTACTCAATTATCTTAGTTGGTATTGCGTACACTTGTGGTTTGCTAGGGCAATTGGCCTCATAATGCCCTCTTTGTCCGCACTGGAAGCAAGTGTTCATAAAGGGTGCACATATATATAGTTTGGGGTGGAAGAACCAGGTCAAAAATTGCTGGTAAGGTTCCAAAATCACGGATGAACTGGTGAAGCATACATGGGCTGGAAAGGGTCTACTGACTCATATGAGGGACGAATACATTCCACCGGCTGATAACCCAGTCACTGCAGCCTGTATTTGGAAAAGGTTGGTGGCGCGGGTAACAGAGATTTTTTGGGCTATGTTGGGGGCGATGTTCGTGGTGGAGAGTTGATGTAAGGCATTCATGATTTGAATACATCTGGTATCCCTGTCCAACACATGAGACATAGCATTATATATTTCCTGATATGGTTTGACAGCCGCTGTCATTACTATACTTACATCCTCAGTGGTCAAAACATTAGCCCCAAGTAGAACGTGTGCTTCCACCAAAAACCTCTCAGCAAATTCCGACAGGGTCTCATTTTGGTAAAACTGTATAGTCATAAAATCAGCTTTCCATTGAGACATCTTGGTAGCGCCACAAACAGCCAAATAACAGTCGCTTTTACTTGTTCTTAAAATACTGAGCTATTTAGAAGATAGCAGGTCACTTTGTCAGCGCTTTCCACATCTAAAGCAGACAGCAACAACTTCACTTTTTATTGATCAGTAGCCCCTTCCACAGCAAATTCAAAACATTTAAAGTACCCATGTAGGTTCCCGTCATGACTGAAAGGAGATAATTTTTCAATAAAAACAAATTCGCTTTGCTTTAGGTTCCTGCTGCAAGGGGCAGGCGAATTGTTTTTGGAGCGACTATGAGGACTATCATCTTGTGCGTTATCATACAGCTGGCCAGATGAGCTTGAACCCATCAAAAAGGAATCGGGAGAAGTGGTGTCATGTGGGGGGTCCATCATACCACCCAATGGATATTTGTTTGCTGAACCATAACATTCTTCCCCTGAGTCACCACTAACTGCCCCATTCCCCCCAGCTCAGGTATGCCCCGCTAACTGTTTGTTGATCAACTGCTCCGCTTTAACTGAATAACATTTACACCGTCCATCCTGAAATTCCTGTTGCAGTGTTTCATACTGATGTTGTAATACTCAGCGGAATTCCCTTTCTTCATTCAGTTTTTGTTCCACAGCTTGTAATCAAGAAAGAACTTCCTTGATTATATTCTGCAGGCAGGTTTGCTGTCAACTTGCATTTTCTGCTTGCTGATTGGCGTTGTTTACTGGTTAACAAGGGGGATCATTCCCATACCAATTCATCTTTGGCCTGTCGAAGGGTATCAAGGCGCCCTTGCATGTCCACATACTCTCTTGTCTCACCAATCAGAAGAGGAAAGGCTCGTTGATGCTCAGCCTGACTAACAACTTCCAGTTGTGTAACTTGACTAATAAGCTGGAGATACTTGGGAGACGTTGACTTTAGGATAAGCGCGTTATCTGTCATTCACTGGGTATTCCATTTGATATGGAGTTAGTTTACTTTTGCCAATAGAGAGCTGACTTTGGCCGCCACTTGCTGTTCCATCAGGGTCATTCTTTCCTTGAGCTGGGCAATCACAGCTTTAAGAGCTTCCGCCCATTTGGCTAGCTCCATCATCAGTGCTCAGTATTATTCCCCAAGGTTGTTACGTCCTGAATTTACTCCGCTGATAGGCCATGCTGATCCAGCAGTTCTCTTATTACTCGAGGTAATTCTGAATTTAGCTGTGGTAACAGAATGTCCAATCAACGGCGGACATCCCCAACACAATGATCCATCTGTGCCAGCGCCCCTTGTATTTCTGAAAACAAAGATTGAGGCAGTCAAGCAGGAGGCAAGTATTGTGCTGCTGTGCTTGTGCAATCCATATTACATCTCCAATTTCAATATTATGACAAACCAGAACACGAGATAACTGGTGAATTGAAGGTTGCACATAAGCGACTAAATACTTCTCAATTCTGTGGGTACCAAGGCGGCGAGCTAGCCCCATAGTAGGTGCATCCAAATAAGACATGTACAGCACATATCGATTTTCTTGATCGCGTTGGTTATAGAACAGACTCAGGGCATTTCCCCCAGTCTCATCCTTGTATAGGCAATATCCGCGCAACAGCCATTCCATAATATTTCTCAGTTGTTGGGGAGTCACATTTGTGGAGCATCCTTGTTGGTTGGTTGTCAGCTCCAAACAATTCTCAAATTGCAAATTAATCATAACTTCATCATCCTCTGGTTTGTTAACAGTAAATAATGTTGGTTTAGGGTTAGGTGCCTCCTGGGATTCTTCAGCATACCACTTGGAATCTGATCAGGTTATGTTGGAACAAATGAGGACTCATCATTGTTTTTTACAAAACTATAGTTGCTAAGTGGCCCCTGTAGTGAGCACCACTGTTAATTCTTGGCGTCTGGGCTCGATTCCGCCATGTTGGATTTGCACAGGGTATTAGCAACTGAGCAACCAAATTGGATGATATGAGGATCACCAACTTCTTAATAAAGCTCAATAAAGTATATATGGAGCTATCGCCCCTTATTTCTACCTTTATTTTAATATAACTCGCAGACTTTTCTGCGCTCCTCTTTCCCTCATAAAAATACCCCCTCTTATATCTTCCATGAGAATCTTTATACCTTGGTTCCCCAGATAGATGCATCCTTGGCTTGGTAATCTTCTATTCTTCTTCCCTTTTTGAATTACTCATGTCAGTATTAAATCTCAGCATTAATCCTCTCAATTCACCAAATGTCATCATTTCACTTGATTATAATTTTTTGAATCCATTTTGTAAACCTTTTGACTCGTCTCAGTCCCCCTCTGATCCACTGATATGGGTAGCATATTGTCCAGTCATATCAACTTCCCAACAACAACGTTGCCCAGAAAAGTGAACTGGGACTGAAGAATTCACACTTGCTTATCTTCTGCGTAAGGCTGGCTGCCCATTAACCGCTCCACCACTTGCAAAAGGTAAACTGCATGGGAGTCCTAATCAGGGGAAAACACCAGGATATCATCCATGTAGGCAACCGCGCATACCCCTAACAAGTCCCCCAACGCTGCATCAATGCGGCGTTGAAAGATAGCAGGGGCATTCTTAAGCTCAAATGGAATTACCTGAAACTAAAAAAATCCCTTTTCTGGTACAGAAGGTGGTTAACCACTCTTTTCCCTTATTAATACAAATCTTATTGAACGCATTGAGGCAATCCAGCTTGGAAAAGACCTTAGCCTTCTCCACATAGCGCGCAATCTGAGAGTCCAAAAGGATGGGATGGAGATCTGGTACAGTAACGTTGTTAAGGTTCCTGTAGTCCACACACTGGTATAGAGTACCATCAGACTTCTCAACAAAGAGAAGTGGGGAGCATATAGGGGTGGTACGCTGAAAAATCGCACCTTTGGCTAACTGTTCCTTCACTCACACATCCAACGCCTCTTTCTCCCAGACAGTCAATGTGTAAATTGGGGAAGATATATGCACCAGATTCACGGTGGGCTTGAAGTCACAATCAAACTCAGAGTGCTCAGAGAGTGAGATGGCAGATGCTACATCAAAAGAGGATTCCAAACCCTCCAAGCAAGAAGGTATAGGAACTTCCACTGAGGGTTTCAGCAAAGGGATAAGGCTAAGGGTGTGAAGGTGGGCCAGTGGGGCAAGTCGCCCTGAGTGTCAGCCTCAGATAAAGAAACAACAAATGTGCGACTATTCTTTACTGTTATGGATAGGGTATTCTCTTTTAAGTTGGTTCTAACGTCAAACTTCCGCCACCACTCCACACTCAAAATGATAGGGTACAGGAGGTTTTTAATAGCTTAAATTGATTGGACAAGTAATATTTGCCAACCTGATAGTCCACTGTCCCAACGACCTTCAGACTAGGAATACCTTGGGATTCCCCTCCCCTAACCATACCACCAGGAAAGTAATGCAGCCTAAGGTAGTCGGCTAGGATCAGGTCCATAAAGTTTTCCGTGGCACCAGTATCCACCAGAATAATGGTGCTGAATTTCCCTAAAGGGGAGGAAAGGCTAGTAGTCAGTAGAAAATACCCAGAATGGTCTTTATTTAAAGCTGAAAACGCCAGTAAACCACCATCAAACTCTTCATTTGGCAGTAATTTGTAACCCTGGTATGATTTTTGAATCGAAGAATGGAGAGGGGTACCTGTCCACTCTTACTACTGAGGCCACATATCCCACCATATCTTCATCAGGGACATAAACAATTTCATATTGTAAACGCAGTTCCTTTTCAACTTCCTGAGTGCTGCGAATCATTGAAGAGGTCAAATGGGGATTTTCTAGGTGATTCCATACACATGAATAGGTTCCACATCTGAGCCATGAGGGAGCAAAAATGTTTCAGAGGTATTCTTAGGTTTTTGTTATATAACGCGTTTTTAGATCTGAAGACCCTATTCCCATAACAGCAATGGAACGTCTGACGTTATCCAAGGCCAACACCCCCAGGGCCATTTGCACCAATTCCACCGGTATTGTCTGAATGCACTGTCAAAATAAACCATGTTTAAGAAAATTGAATTTGGTAATTTTGGTTGAAAGTCAGGGAATCACAACTTCCGGACCTCAAAACATCTGTATCCACCAGGTATGAGCACGAAGGGTGTATACTTTCCAGTTGGAGGCAACCATAATAACGCTGAGTCGCTCCAACGTTTGGGAAAAAGAGAAAACAGCAGTGCAGCTGACCACAGATGAGGCCCTCAGCTGGCACCCACTGTTTACCCTTTAGAAAAGTCCCACATGGAAAAAGTTCATGCACATAATTTTAGAAGGTTGGTCGACTAATGTAAGGAGAGTGTCTATAACTCTCCTGTTTCCAGCATGGTGGTTCTCGGTGCACAGAGCCAACGCATGGAAACTAGCCATTAGTACCAAAGTTAATAGAGCCCAGCAGAGGGTGCTGGAGCAATAATAACTTAAGGGAAAAAGTGCGATCATGATAGCATACAACTGACCAAAAAATGCGGTGCACAAAGGGGAAAGGGGTAAACATCCCAGGTTGGAAGGAACCTGGGCGACCCAATGGTGCATGAGTTGAGAATTTAATTGAATTTAGAAGAAGGTGGTTAATCTAGCGCGAAACCTCCTCAAAGAGGTCCGGCACAGGTTTTCTAGAGATAACATAATAAAAATGGGAAAAATTGGAAATTGTTTATTAGGGAAGTCAACCAACAAGGAGTGTTAGTCATGGGACACAGAATTAAACTACTTCGGGGAATAAGGGGTTTGCTGAAGTGGGCCCAAGCACTGACCCACCAATAAGCAAATACTACCATCCAAATTGGTCAAATATGCAGAAACCAACTTCACTCAAGTAATTGATTGAAGTTAGATATGACCCAAAAGTGTTGTTTCATAAATGGAACAGGTTTTGAAACCCCGTTCCTTGACCAACTGAATGGAATCACCCATGTTAATTAATTAGACTTTCCATTTTAATGACTGGGTCGATGTAAGGGGCTGGGCATTTGGCACCTCACTAGTACCAACCTGGGCATATTTAGCCTGTACCCAGCGTTAGTCTAGTGTATGCCTAAGGTCAGGGAGGGCCTGTAACTTCACCTTCTGGGCCTCCTGGCGCCAAGCCTTATCCTTAGGGTTGGTCTTCACTATGATGTCATTCAACCATTACAGACACGCTCAAAATATGAAAGTTCTTAATGGATTACTTAAGAAAAAGTCAAAACTGATGGGTTACCTTACTTATGACCTTCAGTAAGGGCATATGTTATATTGAATCCCACAATATCTTAGAACATGGAGGATCCAGGAAGACTTATTAATAGTCAAGGATCACTACTATTGGGAAGGAATATTGGAATCTTTGGTGAAAGTCTTAGTCGCTTGCATAACTTTAAAAAACATAAGCTGGCAAAAACAAGTACAAGTATCACCCAACGCTCCCTCCGCAGCCATTTATTACCTTCAGTTTAGATGTTGTAGGTCAACTACTTGAATCCACAGGAAGAGATTATACATCCATTGTGGAATTAATCATTTCACAAAGTGGTTCAAAACAGTTGACATACCCATACAGACTGACACGGCAACCACTATTTTTTTATACCAAAATATATACTAGACATGGGTAACGCAGGTAATGCTATGCACTAATGGTAAAAACTTTACTTCAAGAGTTGTAGAATCTTATCTATGAAAGTAGTACTGTCTTATTATGGTGATTGTCCCAAAAATAAACCTTTGACAACCAACAGATTGGGCTGATTACCCTACCAATGCTTGATCTAATACTCTAATTCTTAACTTAAAGCCTATTGCAACTACAAAGCTTGGGATTATTAAATCAACGTCAATTCAATCCAATTATTCTATTGAAATCTCAGTCTGAATACACTCGCACATTTGGGCCAATTATCACTGCACCAAAACTTGGAAACTAGTCCCAACTAATCGGGACCAATATCAGATATTCAATATGAGAAATCATTTGGGATCAACCAGAAGAAAACGTCTACAATCCAATGAACAAATATACAAAAAAATGTAATCCTTTTCCCACCCTAGGGCAAATTTCATATGTTAATCCTCATAATTGTCACAATAGCACTTGCACATGGACTGCCCAAATGGGAGTACCTAATGCTATCAAGAGGGCCAGATGACATCCCAATTAGGGAGTCGTTTCCATCAGCTGTGTGAGGAAAACAATATTTTGAGCTTGTTCTAATAACAATTCCCTACCTATGGAAAATTTTGTATATTGATCCTCATAATCGGCATCATAGAATTTGCACATGGACCGCCCAAAAGGGAGTACCTAGTGATATCAAGAGGGCCAATTGACATCCCAATTATGGAGTCATTTCTGTCAGCTGTGTGATGAAAAAACTAATTAAGCTGGTCCTAAGAATAATTTCCCACATATGGCAAATTTTGTATGTCAATCCACATAATCAGCATGATAGCACTTGCACTGTACTGCCTGAATGGGAGTACCTAAAGCTATTGAGAGGCCTGCTGACGTCCCAATTAAGGGTATATCTTTTTTTAAATTGATGCCAAAATTTCCCAGAATTCATATTTCGTCAGCAGAATGACAAAATTCATATCAAGATAATCTTAGGACAATATTGCTTGATTGTTGTTGCGATTCTCATCCCTGAAACCCTCCCAGATATGAGAGTATTTTGCCACCAATACACCTAGCAATAGGTCTCAGTTATATCAGTTCAAGGGCTAAACTGAGATGAAAAATATTTTGTTGAAATTGCGTGCTCAAATGTTGCCAGAAATGCCCTAGAGGTATAAATACTGGCGCCTGGCCTAATGAATAATTATCAAATAATTTAGTCATAATAAAAGATTTATCTTATTTAATCTTCTTCCTAGTTTTTATCTTTAGTCTCATTTGTAGAGTGTCAGAAAGCTGGATTCTCAGAATCCACAGCTTGTACCTTTGCCTGCCTTTGGAGAAGTTCCTGAATATGAAGGAAATTGAGCCCAAAATTGACCAAAAGAGTCAGGTCTATTTGAATTCACCTAGTGAGTTTCCAAATGGTCAAATTACTGTAAGCCACAGGCAAAATTGAGGACCATTTGGCCAAACTTCATCCTGATTAAGCGTGCAGGATTCAATTTATCAAGCAAGAAATTCTCGGGATTTAACATGTATTCAACAATTGTTTTCAGCACCCTATAACCCATCAATTAACAGTGATGTAAAAAGAGCTCAAATTTAGCATATGCATCAGTATCATGCAAGATGGCCACTACTGATCCATTACATTGGGCGCATTTCTCCCAAGTACGTTAGGGGCTTACAGTTTAAGCTTCCATTAAATCATCAAAGTGTCATCCTTCAAGACCTATAATGTATGTGAACCTGGAATTCCAGATCTGTTATATCGGAAAAGCTGCTAATGACAACATTAGAGAGCCTGAGAAAGCTCTAAAGAGATAATCCCAATAAATTTACTCAACTTTTATCAGAGGTAAAGAAAAATCTAGCAGTGACGTTTACAAGTGAAGGTCAAATATAAAATGCATATAATTAACCTCTACCGGCCAGTGAGATTCAAAACTAAATCCTGTACCATCACAATCTTATCCAACTCAGGGAAAATTAGAATCTATCTGAGAAGAGCCTTATGCTATAATTTACAAATGTGGAGACGAATTGTCAGAAAATTAACCAGGATAATGCTCCCATATTTCCTTGAAATTTGGGCAACGTTAGTTGGCCTTAGAAGAATGACTAATTACAAAGTTTAATGGTCATTAATGATAAATGACCAATTTCTGCTCCACATCAGGTTAGTTGAGCTATTTTAATGATTCCGCTGGGTCTGAATTTTTCAGGCCAATCTCCTACAGTGATTAATGTTATTTTAATCACTGGCACTAAGGCTGAGGATGATCTATAAGTTAATGGTAATAGTATAAGATTTATTGTCAAATTATGCCAACGATAAATCAAATGATTAATTAATGAAGGGTAAGGGTAGAATGCAAATTCAACGTTGGGTTATCAAATCACTGGCAACCAATGCCAAAGATGATCCAGTCCATTATTTATTAAAAATTATCTGGCGACTTATGCTGAGGATAATTGTTCTTCCATCAGAATGCCAAGGTTTTATTTTATAATAACAAACGAAGGTGATTCCGCCGCCTCTGATTCTAAATACTGGTGACTAATGCTGTGGACGTTCTATGATGTTTATCCTAATAGTTTATATATGAGTGACTGGTTACTGATGCTGAGAATGAGCAATATTAAAATTTGGCGTTTGGGAAGAATAAATTATGAGAGAATGGGATTTGCAGGTGGAATACTAGTGGTTAAGGTTCTGGCAATGGATGCAGGTGAAGTTTGATATGGCAAAGTAACCTAGTATAAATAGTTGTAGTTCCCTCATAATGAAGATCTCTTTGCGCCTATCTATATATTATTGAAGTTGTGAAAGCGGCTTGGTGGTAAAGGATGGTTTAAAGATCCCCAAGGAAGGTGCAGTGTGACGCGCCTGAAGTGGCCAGCGCTGTCAATTCCCATACCTCAGCCATACAATAAACCCCCAATGGGAACCTGGCTAACCAGCTGCCAACAATGATGGACTGATGGCCGTCAGCCATGAGGGTGGTGTAGCGTGGGAGCCATGGCCCCTAGGATGGGAGATGAACCTGTCAGTGCAAACCTAATAAGGGTAGCAATTGGCAATGAGTGAGAAGGAGCAAGGGGTCAGGACGCTCAGGAGGGAGGCTGAGGACCACTAGTGCACTCATAAAAAGGCTAATGGTGCTAAGGCGAAGTTGTTAGTCTGCTGGGTTTTTGGGTTGGACGTGAACTTGCAGGGGGTTGGTACGCCTATGAAGGCAAAGCAGCAAGGGCTAGCAGTCATCATACCATGTGGCATGGCACAATGGTAGAACCCTAATGTAGCAAATCGCAAAATTCGTGACTTTGGTGCTCACTACAGGGGGCTTTGCTAGTGTCACTTGATTAGTTGGAGGTATAGTTAGAGTAGCAAAAGCCACTGGTGTACTTTCTGACACCTCTCGGAGAAGAGGCGCTAATTTAGTCTTGGCCAACCAAGTAGGTTGAGTCGCGCTAGAGAAATACCATCTAGTTATGAGGGGGAAATGTCAAAAAATTAACAAATGTATTCCTCCCATAAATTATCAAATTTTTAGCAATGTTAGTCAATCTTAGTGGAACAAATAATTACCACATTTTGATAATATTTAATGATAAATGACCTATTTGTGCTCCCCATAAAGGTTGTAGTGAGCTATTTTATTAATTCCGCCATTTTTTATTTAATGGGGCCAATCCCCTACAGCTATTAATGTTATCTCAATTGCAAAAAATTAAAGCCAAAGATGATCCATTACTTATTAATAGTAAATTAGAAGTATTTACAAGAATTTACACAAGGAAAAATCAAGAATTTAATTGTAAAAGGCATATTGGTGGAATGGCAATTTGACGTTAGGGTATTAAATTACTGGTGACTAATGCCAAGGATGACTCAATCTGTAATTCATTTAGTGACTAGCTGGCGACTTATGATAAGGATAATCGTTCTGCTACAGAATGCTGAGGTTTCCATTACAGGGCGAGCAAGAGTGATGCCACCTCCTTTGATTCTGAATACCAAGGACTGATGCTAAGAACATTTTAAAATATTTATAAAAAATAGTTTATATATTGTTGACTGGTGACTGATGCTGAGTAAGAGTCAAAGTAATATTTAGAGTTTGGGAAGGATGGATTATTAGGTAATGAGGCTAGTGGAAGGAAGAAAATTGGTTGAGGTTCCAGCAATGAATACCAATGGGTTTGGATAGATGATTAGCCTAGTATAAATAGTTGTAGTTCCCTGATAATAAAGATCCTTCTTTTGTCCATCTTTTTTATTTGAAGTAGTGAAAGCGGCTTAGTGGTAGTTGATGGGGCAGGAGAACCCAGCCGCAAGTAAAGGTTAATGCGTCTGGAGTGGCAAAGCTGCCAACTCCCATACCTCAGCCCTACAAGAAACACCCAATGGGAACCTGGCCAGCCATCCACCAACAACGATGGGCTGACAGCCGTCAACCATGAGAGTGGTGTAGTGTGGGAACCCTGGCCCTCAGGATGGGGGATAGACTTGCCAGTGCACACCCAAGAAGGGCTGGCAATTGGCAATGAGGGAGAAGGAGCAAGTTGTCTGGCCGCCCAGAAAGGGGGCTGAAAATCACCAGTGCACTCACAAAAAGGGTTAATGGCGCTAAGGCGAAGTTGTTCATCTGCTGGGTTTTGGGTTGGACGTGGACTTGTAAGGGTTGGTATGACTCTGGAGGCGAATCAGTAGGGCCAGCAGTTCTCATACTTTTTAACCTGGCACACTGGAAGAGTCCTGATGTAGTGAATTGCAAAAGTCGTGCCACAAATATTCAATAAGTCCTTTAAAAACTAGAGTAATTATCAAACACGTACATACCCAATTATTGTGTTGGTACTCCCTTGTCTGTATCCTAAAAGGGGGTAAGTCAGATATCAGGATATCAGACATTATGAGAAGATATTGAACATTTGACTTCACAGCCAAATTGACACCTAGACCCAACAATGGGGTTAAAAGAGTTACCTCAGTAGACCACTTGGAAAAATCAATAGTTAATATAACTCAAATTGACATTAGGAATATTCCATAGAGCAAAATGAGCCTATGATACCCCAAGCTGAATCCTTTTTGTTTGAAATGAAAGATCATTGGAAAGTCATGTGACTATCTCTCATGGTGGCACATGAGGCAGTAAATCAGATGAATCTAAATAGAGGTAAGAGTTAAGAATCTACCCTATGAATGACCTAGGTGATAACAAGTCCCATTTGACTTGGCACATTAAACAGTTATTTTCTCTATCAAATATATGCTACAAAGGCATTATTTCATCAGTAATGCATCGCCTGACCAAGAGCCTTCTTCCGGTTTCCCCTTTATTATTTATTAATATGTTTCCATATGAGGCTTAAATTTTTATAAGTATGACATATAAGACCCTTTTTTAAACTTAATAAAGTCATATATCTAATTCTATATCTCAAATTGGTACTTGAGTTCAATACGTTCATTTCGCCATACTATGCCATAGGATGGATACTCTAGCTGATGTGACATAAGCAGTGACTTGGCACCCTTTAGAATGTAAACATATTTGTCATGTTTCTTATACAGCTTCAAGTATTGATTGTCAGGCTTCTTTGACATAGCACCATCGAGCTCAAAAATAAAAGCCTTACAACTGCTGTCCCACTGTCAAAAATTAATTTGAATTTGAGCTTTACCACTATAATATCAATATATCTGCATTATGTGAAAAAGCATCTATAGGTCTTTTGTGAAAACATCCAAAAAAGTCTGCTTGACCTAAGTAATTCTGAATCTCTTTTTTCTATTAATAGGATATTTATAAAATTTACAATGGCTATAGCAGCGTGTATCCCGTCCAATATGAGGTATTACTGGAATTAATTAAAAGCTCTTATTGTTTTATCTGTTTAACATAAAGCTTCAACATAACTTCACTTGACAAATTAGCCTCACAGTCCTTCTACAAGAGGTTGGTAACTACTACCATATCATCCATGGTAATTTTCTTTACTGACGGAGGTGGGGCGTCCTTTCACACCCTGGTTTAATAAAAGAGATTCTAAGGTTTTTACTTAACTGAGACTATTATGAGAGAGCGGAGGTTGAAATTTACGGTTCAACTCCGCCCTGGCTTTTACCAAGTCTTCCTAATTCATGGTGTTCTCCAAATAAACCCTCAGTTTAGAACCAAATTTAGGTCGGCAATTGGCATAATGGCCCAGATTTTTTAAAGAAGACAAGTGATCTGAGTGATATATGCCTTTAAAATGAGGGCCATAAGGCCAAGTTAATTATTTAATTGGGGATATGGCCCAATTGGGTGGATCAGGAAGCTCCTGAGGACTTTTATTAGGCGCCTCAAATGTGACAGCGCATCTGCGGCTATAATTCACCAAATGAGTCATGTCATTATCCTCATTAAAACCTGGTATAAAAGCCCAATAAATCTCTTGTAGGGCTGCATGCATGACGAAGAGCGATCTGGGCATCAAAATCATTTATAACACAAGCCTAGGTAGCGGCTGCACCTTAAAATAAAAAATGTTCCTTAAATACTTGTATATGTTCATCTCTACTAAAAAGATATTAAGAAAATCCATCTTCCAATTGGTCATTCTTTATGCACCACTAAACTCCTTAATAACAAAGTATTTGCATTAAGGTAGAACACTCTGGCCTTCTTTAGTTTTGGCATAAATATCTCTGACCCCTGTATCCAGCAAGTTCATTATCACTGCCAGCTTAGCGATATTAGATGCTCCTCCTATATCAATTTAAAAAAGACTGAGAAGATAATGCATCTGCATTCTTGTTTAACCTTAGTAAATTAACAGGGTTAACCTGAAATTGATTTTCATAGATTTAGGGCTAAGGGCATTCGTTGTCCCTGTCTGACTTTCCAGTTTACAAATATGTGGATTGGAAGTAACACGGCCTGAAGCTGCCATAGCATCAGAATGTGCTGATGCCACCAAAAAGAATGGCAATACAAACACCAGGCAGGTTAAATGTAGCCTGTGCCTATTTCCTTCACTATCAGGTTCTGTCAGCAAGTTTTTCTGCTCATCAATGAATAAATTAGAAGATCGTCAACAAGATTGGCCTTGTCAGCACTTACAAAAATCATCAAAGATCCTTTTATAATATGGTTAGATATTTCATAAAAGTAGTGGTGTTCCACCTGCAACATGGTTTCAAGATTATTAATTTTTAGGTAGGGGCCAGAAAATAAAGTTTCTAGTAGATGTTATCATTCACCAGGGACCTTATTTTATGTCCCAGCGTTTTCAGTTCAAGATGCAAGGATATAGCTCTTTATACAAATTAGTATTGGAGTGAAAAGCTCCATTTATATCATAATTATGGCCATCAAGGCAGCTTTGATGAACTTCAATATCCATGAGTAAGTTTTTTACTTAACTATTGAAACCTATTATGATTTCAGAAAGTTGGCCAACGTGAGCATACACTTTAGCATGCAGTTGATAATCTCGTCAGAAAGTGTTCAGGTCCTCATGGTTGCCTTTCTTCAGCATCAGAGGGTTACACTACCTTTATCAAGAAATAATCTTCAATTAATCTGCCAGATTGCATACTGACAAAAAAAGATGCTCAGAGAAACGATGTGTGCCCCTGTAGTGAGCACTGTAATGTTAAAATTGGTACTAGGGCATCACATCTAACGTGCACAAGTCGTAGACACGCAAAAATACAAGATACTTTATGAGGACAGTAACCTTAACAAAACTTGTAAAATAAACATTATTAACGAAAATAGGTCTTTTATTAACAATGATAAAGGAGCACATTGTACTATCTAATACTGTCAGTTGCTCATGGGTTCACTTAAGTTATCTTTAGTGTAGGATGGGTCAGCTATGTCAGAAAAAGGTCCCTCTCTAATTGATAATCCTAATCAGATAAGCTCTTCTCATTTTAAAATATTCTATTGGTGAATTTTATGACTAGCAAGCAGCATTTTGGACTCAGGAACTAGTGGCATAGTATACAAACTAGGCCAGGAAAGCAAATTCTTAGGCTTTGAGAATTTCCATAAAAAGCAATACGCCAATTATAATTGATATACAGGCAGGTTGCAATAATTTTAATAGGACCTATTGCCAAATATTGTATGTTGGTGCGAGCACAGTAAATATTAAGAGAAAATTAATATATAGGGCGATAGGAACACCAGTCTACAGTATCAGGTGATCAAAAGATAAGGAAATGAAAGTTGCACCATTAGGGTTAGTCGTTTAATTGACCATCATGAATGCCAAGAATGAAGGGCCTTGGCAAATTCACCAATTGTTATGATTCTGATATGACTGGATGATAAGCCTGAACTAGCCATGGCGGATCAGCAAGAATCTGATGACAATATTTTATAGAGCACAAGTATTGAGCGCCTTAGGATTAGGCAATATTGGATCCAAACGGATTGTTATTGGATCAATTACAAGTAAGGCGACTAGGAGATGTCAATGCATACCAAATAATTGGTAAAACGCATTGAACTAAGGCAATTATGAATTTAGTAAATGGTGAACTCTGCCAGAACCAATAAGTATATGGTGTAACAAATAGTCTAAGTTAAAGGGTCAATATCGACCAAAGTCACTGAGATATAAGTGATACCAGAGAATTGAAGGAAGGAGATTGTTATTAGAAGAAAGAGAGATGAGAAGCAAGAATCTGCTGAATATATTGCATTAAAATAAAGAAGTGTTATCAGGGAAATTGCTCCATATTATTATTTTTATTTATTTGAGTGTGTTCTGAGGACTGACAATCTTAATATTGTCCATTCTATTGCTCATTGGGATTAACTCTGTGTAACAACCTTACGGTGTATTTCAAGGATTCCGCCAAAATTTATAACAGTGGTGCTCACTACAAGGGGCCCATAGATCAATTATAAAACGATAAAATTTTTCAGTTGCCAGCCATGGCACATCAGGCTTGCTTTAACAGTGGATACCCATAACGAGCTGCACCTGATGAGTAAGTGGAACTGAAACTTGCCTTAGACGCTGTGCTCAAAAGACAGGAGGAGCTTCTGCAGGAGTTTTGTAATGATAAGCTGTCTCCATTTAATTGTATTGAATATTCATGGGTTTTTAAGCGATTTGAGTTTGCAACGGAAGGATCCTTGGATCAGTGTAAAGCAAAACTAATGTTATCCACCTTGGATGTTGGAAGTGCCAATCAAGTCGCCTGATATCTTCCAATCAGTTCTATTACATATCAAGAGGTAAAGGATACTTTGCTGCAGTCGTTTGGAGGGACCACAAGGATGTTGCAGCGGAAGGACAAGCTATTGACCATTGGGAAAGTGTAATGAGACCCTCACCGTGTTTGCTGATAGATTTAAGGTGGAAGCTCATGTGTTAATTGGGGCAGGGACTTTATCCAAGTCTGATGTGTGCATTGCAATGACCTTCATGGTAAAGCTATACAACGAGCTCTACAATGTCATGGCTCCATATTTAGAGGACGACGTACCCTTGCTTAAACTCATTCAAATTTTGCGCCATCTATCCGCTAACTTTTCTCCCCCAATACAGAGCGGAAACCTACTGCCACCATCATTAAACCTTTTTAATTGGGGAAGTTCAGCCGTCCAGTTCAGCTTTCACTGAGTTCTCCCCAGCAGTTCAACTTCCACCCTGGACCTGCTTATCAATAACAGCCCAATTACCAAAATGAGTCCAATTATGCCAATTGCCCACATTGAATTTATCAGCAAAGTGTATATTACAATAATTAAGGATGCAGGCTCTACGGGGTTAATTGTTTGAATGCGGTTGCTCTGGGCACCTGGGCTGAGGTTGCCCCAATCATGGGGTCCATCACGTACAGCAGGAACAGTACTATCAGGGAAAAGTCACAGCAGAGTAGAGATGGGACTCTTTATTTCTGCTATCCCAAACCCAAACATCCCATCTGAACCCATTGAAGTATATACAGCAGAATTCCCCCAGTATGATGATGTGTCCCTATATTGGCAGTTGGTTGGAAGGATGAATATTTTTGAAATGAGTTCAAACTAAAGTGGCAGCAGAAGAAGGATCTCAGTTGCAGCCCATACCATATGCTTATCAAATGTTTGCCCAAGTATCCACTGTCAAGTTGGACCCATCCACAGATGCACCTTCCTTGCAAGGTGTAAACGTCGCCCTTCTGGTCCACATTACATCAAAGAATACCCCAAAGTTAGTGAGGAAATTGTGGGTTTCCTTGTGAACAAAGATTCTTTTAATGACCATGCATTAACCAGTCAAAATACATCATACTCAGAATGTACTGTAACATTGTTGTATCTAAAACCTGAGTCTGCACTATAATAGATACGGGTGCACCAGTTAACATAGTTTCCACTTAGTTGGTGGCTAAGCTGACATTAAAACCTGATCTGGAACACCGTATGGTATATAGGACCGCTAGAGCAGATATCATGGTCTCTTAAGGAGCATATAGAGTGCTTCCGTTGTGATTTGGGTAAATTGTCATTGTAGCCCCATCAATACTGTTGCCAAATGATAATTACAACATGTTAATTGGAACCACTTTTATGCGACAATATGGTGCTGTCATTAATATGACAGAGGAGGCATTGGATTTTAGGGAAACAGATACCAATTTACTTTACCTCCAGCGGAGTGCCAAAGGATTTGGTGTAATTGGGGCAGATCAACCTTACCTATAGTGATGGGGTGATAATGATGTCTATCATCAAGTAAAAAAGAGGACCCAGCACCTTCCCCAGCTATATATGAATATCAGGTGCTGCCTCTCCGAGCTGCTGGACCTGTATCTATCCCCTCTGGTCACCAACTAATAGTGAACACCAAACTGGAGGTAGAAGTACCACATAAACTCTATGGGGTAGTTATTGGTCCTAACAGCAATTGAAGCTTGAGCCTTACATGTCTCAAGGCATTATACTACTGAGACATGGGAAGATCAAGGTTTTACTTGCAAATCTACAAATGGAGCCATTGCAAATCCACCAACATCAGATAGTGGCATAATTACACTTGACCTCTGTTGAGGAAGTCCTTCAGGTTCATGAGTTTGGGCCGCTGGACAAATTTGGTCTACCTGTTGAACCACAGCCCAGTGTAATGACTGTGGTACCGCGCAATGATTTAATGGGGTTATTGGAAGCACAGAATGATTGAATGATAGCTTTATCTTATAAATATTATATTTTTGTTGTCAATGACCATGATTTAGGATGCACGTGGGGGGTGGTCCATCAGTTAGACACTGGGGATCATCCTCCCATCAGGTCATGACCAATACGCTGATCAATGGCAGCTGAGGAAGTAGTGACAGAGGAGATCAAAAAGCTACTGGAGCAAGGAATGCTCAAACCTTCAAAGAGTCCATAGGCTTCTCCCATCCTTTTTGTAAAAAAAGAAGTATGGTACCAACTGGGTGTAATAGACTACTGGAAGCTCAACAGTATCACCAAAAAGGACACTTATCCCTTGCCATGGATTGATGATGCACTGGATTGATTAGGCAGATCTCAATACTTCTTGGTGATAGATTTGAAATCAGGTTATTGGCAGATCGAGTTACCCACAGTGAAACAGGAGAAATGCGCCATTATCACATTCAAAGGGATTTTTCAACCTTCTTGTATTCCATGAGGGCTGTGTAATGCCCTAGAAACGTTTCAACGGGCCATGGATACCACTCTTGGTGACCTGAAACTGTCATGCATTCTTGTTTCTCAACAATATTAATGTCTTTTCTTAGATGTTCTCCGAGCATCTTACCCATCTGGAGGAGGTCTTCCGCCAGATTTTGAAGGTCAACATCAAGATTAATCCTCGTAAATGTCACTTCTTCAAAGATCAGTTGGAGTACCTAATGTTTGTAGTAGACGCGACTGGTCTGAATCCACAACCAGCCAAGGTGGAGGCTATTCAAAAGATGACTACACCAAAAAGTAAGCGCAATATATAAGTATTTCAAGGATGATGAGCTATTACCGCCGCTTTATACTCAACTTTAGCTGTATTGGAGGTCCTTTGTTTGAGTTATTAAAAAAGGATGCCACGTTTGAATGAGGTAACGCCGTTAATGCTCTTTTGATACACTTTAAATGGCGCTAATCAGTGCGTCAGTGTTGCACTATCTGAAGATCAATAAAGAGTTCATTGTTCAAACGGATGTATCCCTTTCCGCTGTAGGTGCAGTCCTATCTCAAAAAGATGATGAGGGAGAGGAGCACCTTATAGCGTACTGAAGTCAGAGCCTGAACAGCCATAAACGCAATTATACCATGAACAAGCAGAAGTGCTTAGCGGTGATCTATGCATATAAGCAATTTTAGGTGTATTTGCATGGGGTGAAGTGCAAAGTCATAACAGATCACGCTTCATTACACTGGTTGAAGAACCTTAAGGAGCCTGAAGGGCGTCTAGCCCGATGGTCCCTTAAACTGCAGGATTATGACTTTAAGATCCTCAACTGACCTGGAGCAAAACACCAGATGTTGATTGCTTGTCATAGATACCAACGATTGCAGTTATGGCAGATCTGAGCAACATACTGTATGATAAGATGCTCGAGGAAATTATGATGATGAGCCGCCTCAAGTCATAAAGGCATTAAATGAAATGCAAAGCAATACCTTCCAGCGTAATGGGGAGGTATAAAAACAGATTGGAGACTTGACGGTAAACTTCCCACGACCCTCAGCATGGCCTAGCATTATCATGAGCGCTCATAAAACAGTAGGACACAGGGGAATGTTCAAGACAATGGAATTGTTGCGTCCTTGGTATTATTAAGAAAGCATGAACTTCAATATGCTTGAAACCATTTTCTGCTACCACTAGTGACAAGTGGAAAAGTTGTTCTGCCAGAAGACTTCCTATCAGTTAGTAAAACCCCATTTTGTGTGGCATACGGTTTCCCTTAATGTCATTGGCCCACTTCCAATGGGAGCTAACTAGTCCAAGTACATTCTGGTGGCAATAGATTACTTGATCAGATGGGTTGAAGCCAGGGCAATACAGGATTTGGGGGCGATCATAGTGGCCAAGTTTGTGATAAAATGTATGATTCAGCGACTTGGCTTTTCTCAGTTCATCCTTACTCAAAACAGAACAAACTTCACCTTTAACAATTTACCCAAGCTCAACAAATTTATGACTATCCTCAGAGTGCTAATGACCCCATATCAACCCAAGTATAATGGTATGACTGAGTGTGTTAATGTAATTTAGGTGAACAAACTCCAGAAGTTGTTAAAAGATTGACATTCTTATTGGAGATCTCTACTTTCCACCGCCATTTTTGCCTATAACATTAGCTACCATTCTACCTTGGGTAAGAGCCCCTTTCAGCTACTATATGGATGACACCCTGCCATTCCAGCGCTGCTTTATGCATGCATAGAAGACACCAGAAGAATGGATCCCCACTATTATATGACTAACTTAGTTGACACGTTGATCAAGCTGCAAACTGAAGTGTACTTCTTCAGTTTAGCCAAGAAGATCAAGAATCAGGCTGCCAACCAAGTACAGCATAGCCAGTTGGATCAGTTCAAGGATAGCTATATGGTTCTATTCCATGATCAGCATGGGTTCAGGTGGAAACACAAGTTGGCAGTATTTGGATTGGTCCATTTGAAGTTATTGAGAAAACATGTGTCAAAGTTTATACCATCAAGGACCCCGCAAGTGGTCAAATTATTAACTGAGTACATTCAAAGTTCCTCCGGCTATATAAGCAATAAGAGCCTTATTGTCTATCAAGGGGGATAATGTCAAGATCTGATATGACTGGACAATAAACCTGAAATAGCCATGGTGGTTCAGCTAGAATCCACCGGCAATAATTGTAGAGTATGAGTATCAAGCGCCTTGGGATAAGGCGATATTGGGTCTAACCGGATGGTTATTGGATTGCTTATGAATAAGGTGATTAGGAGATGTCAATGCACAACGAATAATTGGTAAATCGCCTTGAACTAAGGCAATCATGAGTTTAATAAATGAACTCTTCTAGAACCAATAAGGATATGGCAGAACAAATAGTCTAAGCTAAAGGGTCAATATTGACTAAATTCGCTGAGATATAAGTGATACCAGAGAATTGAAGGAAAGAGATTGTTATTAGAAGAAAGAGAGCAGACAGCAAGAAACCGCTGAATACTACATTAATCTAAAGAAGTGTTATTGGGGCAATTGCTCCATACTATTATATTTATTTATTTATTTATTTTGAGTATGTTCAGATGAACCAAAGATCTCCATATTGTCTATGCTATTGCTCAGTGGTATTGACCCTGTGCAACAACCTTACAGTGTATCTCAATGATTCCGCCAAAACTATAACAGCAATGTTATTCAATAAAAACTTGAAAACTACATATAAAGTAGGGGTCTGCGAGGTGAGATAGATTATAACACTCATTTGAACTCTATATTTAATATTTAGTGAAAAATCTAGGATTAAGTAAATAATATAAATATTACAGATGTTTAATTAAACCAATCAATACACAGACCAGACTATCTGGCTGATAATTGCCACTTAAGCATTCTCAGTTATATCTCTTGCTATCTATTCATCTGTCAGTGAATTTATCATGACATTAATGGACTACAGATCAACTCCAATATATCAAGATGTCTCCTTTTAAGGCAATGTATGGCCAAGAACCTGATTTTTTTCCCTGTTAGATAAAGAAGTAACCTATAAACCTGCTGAAGGTCCTGTTTAAGCTTCTAAGAAATAATCTTGAAGCATAATTAATTATTAATATGATGCTCTAAACAATATTAAAAGGAGTTTCCTAATTGATAGCCAATCTGAAAATTAAAGAAAAAAGTGCGTAGCCACATTATGCTCAATGTTATTGGTCTCTATTATTTCACCTTAATTATTGTTGAAGCCATAAGTTTGGGTCAGTGTGGCACCTATTTTTCAAAACTTTTATTTAAATAAACAAATCCTTATATAAAAGCAAGTACTCAAAAAGTGACTATTAACTTTTTTCACATCAGGCTTCTTTATTTATATATTCATGATTACTCTAGAAGGAGATGATGTTAAGAAATAGGTCTTTTCTTCAGTAAATAGCAAATATGGTAAGTTATGTTCTAAAATCTCACAAATTCCCCTTGAGTGGAAAGAGTGATCTTTTTACCAAATCTGCAATAACTAAACCTTCAAGTACTATTTAATTAAAAGGACCTAAAATTAGATTTTGTGGCATAAGCCAGGCAAAATTATAATGGCTATCATATGACTAATTAACCATCTAAATTCCTTGTAGAATCAGTCCTCTTTGACAACTGCTAATTAATTTTGGTTATCAATCTTACTACTTAACATCCATAAGATGAATCTTAGGTATTTCCTAATTATCACAAAATTTTATACATAATATATTTTTATAATTTTTAAATCTCTTAAAGAACCAGTCTTCTAGTACAACTGATCATTTTAACTCTCAGATTTGTTAGTTTTTGCCCAGTGGGTGTGAAGCCTCGATTTTGGGCTTTCAAATAATTTCTTGTGACAATATTGGCCTATAAATTTTTTCTATTAATGTATTGAATAACTTTATTGAATATAAGTCCTAAAGCTTTAACTTATTTTTATATATAGCATCAAACATCTAATAACGCTGAAGATACAAATAAACAAACTTGGGATATACTAACTTATCAGCACTCCAACTATGAATGCACCCAATAAATCTCCATTCCCAAACCAGAAGTTAAATAATATTAAATGGCAAAATCACAATCAAAATCAATTCTCAGAGTCGCTAATGCTTGCTATACACAAACTTATATAGCTTCACAATATTGTATGGATATTGTAACACTTGGACAAAGCGCAAATGTTCCTTTGAAATACAATGAAGAGCTATCTGATGCATTTTCTCATAGACTTTATACATACTAATGTAATGATTGATATCCAGAGAACAATTTTACTGTTGTATTTCTGACTATGTAAAAAGTATTTGAGGTGGTTCGACCTTGGGACAAATATACCACTTTAGAATTTTTCTAGCCAGTACAGGTTTTGAACTTGTATTAAACAAAACCTGCACTAGGGTGGAAGCAGAAATTACCCTGCCAGGCTGACCACCCTTATTCCTGTTATGTAAGCTACTTCTGGTTTATGCCTATTAATCACATTATCTTATCATTTTCCTTTATTTTATAATTATTCTTTATTACATCTTAGTACTATACATAGTGCTTTTATTTCCTAAATAAAGTACTTTTACAATCTGTTTTTAAAATTTAAAAGTCACGTTTTTATGTCTCGTTAGGCGGGTCTCAGGATATCTTTACCCCTCTATCTACACCAGTCGTGATGTAATAAACTTACCGCAGTTGCTTCTATAATGATCATGTAGTTAGAGGCACCTTTACTCACTAACCGCACCAGTTATGGTTGGCAAGTCCAACTCTAAATCTACTATATAGAATGACAATGCGGTAAAGTTCTAGATTTTTTAGTATAGGTAAGACCACGGTAAAGATCTACACCAATAAAAACATAATTAACAAATAAGAAGATTCTAATATTGAGATCACCTTATATTTAAAGTCAAAAAAACCTATGGGTAATTAGTCTGGTATTGTAATTCCTGCTTCCAATCTAGTGCAGGTTTTGTTCAATGCAAGTTTGAAACCTGTACTGGCTAGAAATTCTTGGTGTGTATATTTGCTCAAGGCCAACCCACCTCGACTACTTTTTTAAAGTCAAATAACTTCATTTATGGAGCAGTAGTGCTCATGTTATGATAAAATTGACTATTTTAAGATGCAATTGTGAAAAAGAATCAATAGGGCAGAAAAAGGTTCAAATGGGAAATCATGGGGTCAGCTTTTCATTATAATCTAATTTTAGGTTAAATACTATATAATTGAGTTATTATCATGATACAACTCTGATTAAAAAATAATGAATCAAGTCAATTATTTATTCAATCCTTTCCCCTCTTGACTTTATTTACCACTCAATCTTCAATGGTAGGGTCATCAGGTTCATAATAAAAGAAGAGCTTGACATGAACATAAATAACTTTTCATCCATCAATTAAGCTTTGAATAGTGTAAGCTTCAGCAGCAACTTGGTAACGTTCAACTTAAGGTCCATTACTTTAGATAGGCAACTTAATAGTTCTACCAAATTAATAAGTATTGCAATAAGCAACTAAATCACCAGCTGCAAAGCTCACCATGGTTAACCTATGCTTCATCCTTCTTATTGATTCTTCAGGTTAGGGATGCTCCATAGGCCTCAGTCTGAATCTTAATTAGAGATTCTACTGGTCAGTCAAAGTATTTGGATGGAAGAACTTTATTCTTGAGAGTAAAAATGGAGTGTAACAAGGGCAGTATCACATATTATCAAGCATATAAAGCTAAAAGGGAGAATATCCCATACTGCATTTGTAAATTTTACTTTATACAAAACATTTGAGTCCATGTGTATGGCCCATTGATATAGAGAATTTTTGGGGAAAATATGAAAAGCTTTTGCTAAGGTACAATTGGCACATTCCACTATTCTGCTGGTCTCAGAATGATATAATACAGTAAGAACTCCTCTTATTTCTATTAGCTCGTCTAACTTGGGGACAACCTAAGAGGTGAAATTAGTGGCATTGTTCATGTGATACTTGTTGGTTACCATGCCTGTGTATTATTTGTTCCATTATAACTTTGCAGTTAATATTGCTCCAAGATCTTTGTGGGGTTGTGCCTCAAACCACTTGTTGAGATGGTCGATGGCTACTATGATGTATTTGTAGTTATAGAAGCTAGTCATTAAAGGTCATAGTATATCAATAGACAAGTGTGCCAGGCCCAATTAGGCTTGACCGACTGTTAAATAGTTGTGGGCTTATAGTTCTAATAATTTTTGATAAATGTGACATCTCATTAACACATTTTAATTGTCAAATCTTAGGAACTCTCGTTAACACACCTGCTGAACTTGCTTTAGGGTCTTCAGCAATCCTCATGTCCTACAGCATGATGATCTTGCATGATTATCTCCAGATGAGTGGAAGGTAAGTGTATGGTCTCTGGTTGCTCACCACAATATTGTATACTTGCTTTCTGAATATCAGTGTCTTTCATGAGCCAATCTAAGGTGTGGTAGATAACATATTTTCCATTGGCGTAATTCTCCACTTTCATTTTATTTGAAAGTTGATCCATAAAGGGAGTGAATGCTGCTATGAAAGGCAGTTGGAAAATCCCATCAGCGTTCTGATGGGTGTCCTGAAAGGTGAATTTCTCATGGTTTTAGGCATATTAAACTGTGGTCAATTATGGTAATAATCTTTAAGTCAGATAAGTTTATATAACCATTGCAAGTAAGCATGGTTGTTGACAATCTTGAACTTGGTCCTAAGTATATAAACCTGAAACTGTTTACAAGCTATATGACAGCTAAGCATTTACTAGGTTACTATATAATTGTGATTGTGCTTATCTAGGGCACAGCTGCAGATAGCTATTAGGTGCTCTTCTCTATCATCTCCTATCTTGGAAAGTACTGTCATATAGACATGAGAGACGCGTCAAATTGCACTATAAAATGCTGATCAAAGTTAGGGTTGCATAATGTGGGCTTTAGTCAAAGCCTTTTGCAGCTGGTAAAGTAGTTTTTAATTCTTAAAACCACTTTAAGGCAATTTCTAGTTGAGGCAAATGGAAAAGGCTTGGCAAGCTGTGCAAATCCTGGTATGAATTGGTGGTAATATCCAACCATTCCAAGAAAGTCTCGGATATCTCGCTTAATTTCAGGTTCTATTATACAGTTAATGGCCTCAAACTTTTAAGGTTGTGGCCATTATACTCTAATGTCAATGGTGAGCCACAGATGCTCCATCTGGGACTTAGAACACTGACACTTACTAGGCTTATTTCGCTTACTGAGCTCATACTAAAACCCAAAAAACATCTTCCAGATGCTCTAGATGTTGGTTAAACGCTTTGAGAACACATTATATATTGTTGTGATAGACTAATATGCAACTCATTTTCCAATTTTATATGATAGTGTCCATATCCCGCTGGAAGGTAGTTTGAACATTGCTCAATCTTTGGGCTATTTGAATTGGTCAGAACAACCCTTGTGATGTAATAGTCACACACCTTTCTTGGGTCATAAATTAAGAAAGGTCAATCTGCCAGTATCCGCTGATGATATCTAAAGAAGTAAAATATTTAGCACCCCCTGAATTTTCCAAAGCGTCATCTATTTAAGGTAAGGGTAAGTATCCTTTTTAATTATGCTATTAAACGTCAGTGATCAATAAAGACTCTATTAGAGCCATATTTCTTAACCATGAGTACCGTACTGTCTCTTGGGCTGCACTAGATAGTGACCTTTCATTGATGTATAGTTTCTCCTTTTTGCACTCCTTATCACTGGATTTTTATTAGCGCTTGTGGTGCCCAACCCAAAAAGGGGAGCCGCCAAGCATCAGTATTTGCAAATGGGTCAAACAAAGGAATTATTAGAAATAAAAAATCCTAATATGGCACCTCAACTAAAAGCCTAAGAAGCCATATCAGAAGATGAGGAAGCCTTATGGAAGCTTTTGTCTGGCGCCCGCTTTAGCTGGCGGACCATGGCGGACAGCATAGGGGTTGGGGCATCAACATCATGCGGCATAAGGAGGTAGAGCTGGGGTCCTTATCACTGGCTTACTTCTACATTTCAGTCAAGATTAAATGGACTTTGCGTCCCCATCCTTGTCATGATGCTGAATCCCCACAGCGCATCTGAGGTCATAGTCGTCCAAAGCAGATATTTAGGCGTATTTTTGTATGAGGGCCATCATATAGTCTTTCTGACCCTTGGGTAGTCAATTGAGTTGCTCATGGGTAATTACTGCACAATTCAGTAGATATGGCTAAGGTAAGCCTAACTCTTTTAATTTCCAAACTCATGTATTTTCCAAATCTTTTCTAGTGACGTGAGGTCTACAAATGCGATATTCTTCCCACTCTTGACATCTATTTTGAAACAGTCAGGATAGTGAGCAATACACAGATTTCCTGGTAGCCAGATAAAATTATACAGTTGCCGCAAAAGATTCAGCCCTTAACTTTTGTAAGGGGAATAAATTTCATTTACCAGTCAATCAGTTAGCTCCATGTTCATTCTGCTGGACGCAAAATGCTGTTCTCCAGGGCATATAACACAATCCTTGGATGCTATAAGGGATATGCCTTATTTCTTGATAATGGTGGCAGGAGGAGAGGTTTATTGACCCACTTGTTGAAACAGATGGGTTTACACCATCATTATAGACCACATTAATAAAAAACTTCCTATGGGTTAAGGAAGTTAATTTAGTACTAAAAAGTGGAGAGGTAATGTTTGACCAAAGTTAGTAGAAGTATTCTCCTCATAGTTAAACAGCGCCAAAAATTTTAAGAGAGCTAGTATTAACAAGAATTTAAGAAATACCATTTGTAAGCACAGAAGTAAGTGAACTAAACTTTAAAGAGCTGAACCTCATTGTTAACGCACTATACGCCCCTTTGCCAGTGGTATCCTAAAGGCCAGATGTTCAATATTGTTGACGTTGGGCTACACTAGGATCTAATCTTTGCCATTTTGTAAACTTTTACTGGATATTTCATTCACAGGAGATCCACTGCAAACAATGGCTTACACCAGGACTTTTACATAATGTAAAGAAAAATAAAAACAGAAAATTAGTCTGAATATATTTATTTTAATAATAAAAAAGTTCTGACTTGACTAATCATGGTCTCAATCTGATCTTCTACATTAAAAAAGTTGGTGTTCAGGGTCTTGATTGGTAGTTCAACCTTAACGCCTTAGAGGAGGTTTGGATTAAAACACCTAATTATCTCTAAATTTATTATATTAAACAATTGGGTCACATAAAATTTAAAGACATCTTCTTACCCTCTCATTCCATGTTCACTGATTTTACTTCTAGTGATGGCTGATACCATGGGAGTTCTCTAATTGGGCTCTTGAGTATGAGGATAATTTTGAATTTTTTGGATTTTGGGACAAAGCTGGATAATAGTTGGCATTAGGGCATTCCTCTTCCAATGATGAGTCTTGCTTTTCTTGGATGTCATCCTCTTAATATGTCACAAGGTCAACCCTGAGGAGATGCTTAGAGCAGATGGCCACATAGTGTTCCTTAGATTTTTTAGATCCAACAAGAGATCTCAGCTAAATTGTAACTTTTGCAAGTTCCTTGATTGGTATGAAAGCTCTCAAGGTTATTTTTGACTTCATTTATGCACGTGTGACAGCTGATTTGTTTTTCCACTTTGGAAGGTCCAAATATAAGTTCACACCTCACCAGTTATTAAATCATGGAAGGGATAACTAGATATTTTTGAGCGTTAAAACTAAAAAGCGGTGTTTTTTCAGATAATTCTTGGTGGCATTTTGAAGTGTGAACTTGAAGTCAAAGTACACAATGGCTTTAGCACTCAACAACACTTGGATTAGGTGGTAAAATTAGTCAGCAAACTCATTTTTATTTTGTTCATTATGAATTTAATGGTCAAAAACCATACTTCTGAGTAGCCATTCATTTGGTGCTTCCAAAATTCTCATGAAACAGTATTTCCACATCAGCAAATGCCCAATGCTTCTCAGGCAAGTAAAATATAATTAGATCTTAATGTTGGGCTTTTATTTTTTAAGCTTAATGGTGCTATACCCAAGAAGCCTGAGATTTAATACTTAAAACCATCTAAGACGCATAACAAGGATAATTTATAAACTAAATGGTGCTAAATCACTGCTTATGTCCTGTCAGTTAGAGAATCTGTCTTATAGTAAGTATAGATAAATGAACTTATTTAGTCAAGTACAAAACGAGATTAAAATTAATGAAATAACTTTATTGTATTATAGAACTAGGGAATTTTTTGTAGTCATATATAACAAAAAAACCGTAAAAGAGAAAGGAATAATAAGATTAATAAGGAGAAAATTTCGGATAAGAGGATCTTGGTCAGGCAATGCAATCCATATGGTATAATTGCTATTGTAGCATTTTTTGATAGGGCAAAAGTAAGTTGATGTACCAAGTTGGATGAGACTTGGTATCACTTAGGTCAATAACTAGGCAGATTATCTATTATTACCCTTTTGTGGGTTTGTCTTGATTTACTGCCTCATGTGCCACCTTGAGAAATAATCTCCTGACTTTTAAGTAATCTTCATTTTTGGTTAGGCAGGATTTAATCTCAAAGTATCTTAACCTCAAATTAATTTAAATAATTTCTAGTATTCTAATGAGCCTTATCAACTTTTGTTTTTTTCATATGATTAATTAAAGTAGTTCTTTGAACTCCTTCTTGAGTCTAGGTGTCAGTTCTTCAGAGAGAGTCAAGTGGTCAATATTCTTCCCTTCATGCCCATTACCCTGATATATGATTTCACCCCTGTCAGGAACAAGGGGTTTAGACCACTTGTCCCTTTTAAATTATAGGCCAGGAAACCCAAAGTTTCTGGTTGCTGGGTTATAAATTTTACTTTCCTTAGCCAGAAAGTCTTTACTCAGGATAAGTTCATGCATGGTAAATCTTAACTATTTTTTCATCCTTAAATGGATAGAGGTAGCCAATTAAGCTTAAAAAACAAAAGAGAGAGTAAAGTTTATTTTCTTATAAAAGGATTATAAGGGAGTTCAGGGAGGTTTCTTCTGTAAATCTCCAAGCGGTCCAAGCTAAGATCTACACTCATTACCAATTGAGGATTCTGCAGCATACTGGTCAGCTCAGTCAAATAGGATTTTCTCGCCACATGGATCAGGTTTAAACCCTGCGTGTAGAGGCTTTGAGTGAATAACATTTGACTGCATTAGTTGAGGATTGTCCCCTGATATTGAGAGCGCTCAAAATTAGTTGTGAGATCATCTCCAATTTTAAGAGGGCTTAAATATTAGGGATTATCCCAAATACAAGTTTTAGCTGATTTAAAAGAATGGATTTACTTCCCATCATCTGCCTCACGAAAATTTTTGATTTGGTTATGAATCCCAACAACGCCCCCTCTAGATCTTGGCGCAGGGGGAAACAGATGGAGAAAACGAATCTGTACACAATATATTATGGTACCCTGAACAACTATATAATTGAGTGTTTGTTGCCGCACTTATAAATGACTTTGTAGGGCCCCAACCAGTTGGTGTTCAATTTTGTTCCAAGACCTCTCATGCAATGGTGGTATAAAAGGACTATCTCACCCGGTTATAAGGTGTGCAGAGGTTCATGTTTGTCATTAAAAATTCCGTTTCTCTACTAGTTGTAGCAGATAAGTTCTCAGAAGCCAGGGCCTGAAGTCAGATAACTTCATTGGTAATACTTTTCATAGTGAATTCAGGGGCTTGGGGTGGCTTGGGCAAGCATAGCCTGCACTTTAAAAGGCAGCTGTGGATTTCTTTCATATAACGCTTGGAAGTGCAACATCTTAATTATTTAATGATAGCTTATTCTATAAGCTATAATTGCTCTAGTCAAATATTGGGTCCAAAGAATGGGGTCAGTCATAGCCATTATCTGAAGGTTGCAGTTAGAGTACCATTTGCCCGCTCTACCATTCCAATTGGTGAAGGATGATAGGGAGTTGAAATAGCTGGTTGGATCTCATAAGCTCATCTAGATCTTCCACCAGTGATAATTGGAAGTTTTGCCTATTATTGCTAAGATTTAAGTTAGGTTAACCATGATGGGTGATAATCCAAATATAAAAATGTGGTGATAGCTTTTGATGAAGCAGAGGGTAATGATAAAACTTCTATCCACTTAGTTAAACGATCTTCTGCTAGGAGGAGGAACTGATGACCATTAAAGCTCAAAGGAAATGGCTCACAGCATCAATACTAATAAAATGGAAGGGTTCACAGGGTGGAACCACTGGATGTTGGGATTAGAGATGAGGTCTGGCTTGACTTTTACATACCAGGCAAAACTCTAATACATCAAGGATGGAAACAAGCATTCCCTCCCAAAAACATTAAGCCTTGAGCCACTGGTAAGTTTTCTGAATTTTTGTGGCTTTTTTGCCAATGTCCCTCAACTATGATGTCTGTCCAAACTGAGGGTCGTATATAGGGCAACCATTTTTGATATACAAATTTGTACTATTTATCGTCTTTTTACTTGGAGGTTCGCCAACTTTTTCATTAAAACCTTTTGAAGAGCTGGGGATTCATCCTTCCGGAATGTTCTTGTGTTAAGAGGTCGCTGAGTTGATCCTCCTTAGGTTCAATTAGAGTTTATATGGGGAGCTGGGATAAGCAAATTTACATTTTGGTGGATGGGCCTTGGTAGATGAATAATGGAAAAGTCGTAATTTTAAAGTTTTTTCCTATCAGGCTAACCTCCCATCAGAATCCTTCCTTTGAAGTAGCTATTGCAGTTGGGACCATCTAGTACTAAAAAAAAAAGAAGTAGCTATTGCAAAGAAGCATGATCAATAACTAAATTAAAATGAATCCCATCTAAGTGGGGTCAAAAATGCTTAATATCTGGTAGGATCGCCAATAATTTGTGCTCTGTAATTCTATAGTTGCGTTTGGCTCTGGTTAGGGTTTTGCTATAGTAGGCGATAGGATGGTCTACTAAGTTTTTTTCATGCTGCGATAGTATGACTCGCAAGGCTATATCACTAGCATTGGTAAAAAGAAGAAAGGGTTTATAAAATTTGGGATGTATAAGTACTGGTGAATAGGAGAGAGCTGAGCATAATAAGTCAAAGGCCTGCTGTTGCTCTTCTTTCCATTGGAAGGGTATGTCCTTCTTCAATAAATATACTAGAGGCTCAGAGGTGTTGGCAAAATGGGGAATACACTGGTGATAATGTCCCACCGTTTCCCAAAAAAACCTGTATGTCTCATAGGGATTTAGGGGTCATCTTAGAAATGGCCATAACCCTATCATCCATTGGAGATAATTTGGCTTTACCTACCTTATGGCCCAGAAAATCCATTTTGCTCTGAAATAAGGAGAATTTTCACAGCTTTAGTTTTAATGAGGCTTGCTGTAATCGCTGGAAACTTGCCAGAGATGATCTAAGTGCTTGGTAAAAGTTCCTGAAAAAATGGTTATATTGGTGAGATAGATTAGCTCTCATAAACGTTTCAAGTTACCTAAAAGTCCGTCCATGAAGCGTTGGAAAGTAGCAGGGGCATTACATAATCCCTGTGGCATCTGAGTGAGCTTAAATAGTCTATCATTTAAAATGAGCGCACATTTTTCACAATACTCTGGCGACAAATCAATTTTCCAGTGCCCACTGGCAATATCTATAGCCAAAAAATATTGGGAACATGACATCAAGGATAAGGAATCATCTATACTCGGCAAAAGATAGCTATCTTTTCTTGTAATTGCATTTTGGTGGCAATAATCCATGACAACTTGGCGGCCACCATCCTTTTTCCAGATTAGTAGGAGTAGGGAAGTCCATGGGCTTTTAGAAGGCACAAGCAACCTGGTCTCCAACAGTTGCTGTAACTCCAAGACCACTTGATCATCCTTAACTTTACAATTCCTGTATGTCCGAGCTTTAAATAGAGGATTATCCTTGGTCTTGATTTTGTGGATAACTCCCAATATTATTACATAGTCAATTGGTCCTGAGGAAAATATCACCATAATCCGTGAGGAGGTCTTTAACGTTCTAGTGGTCATTAGGGTAGTTTGTCCCAGATTTTACTGTCTACTAAAGCTATGGTAAATAGAGTATCAACCCCTAATTCTCGTAAAAAGCTAGATTAACTCAAATTGGCAATATTTTTAATGGGTCATAGTTTCATGTAAGTGATAGAGGCATACTGATGGACTTGGAAGGTTTGATTCATTAGATTCCCTAGTAAAATGAGATTGATTTCCCATAAGCAGGATTCAAGATACCCGGGCAGGTCAACGCTTCTTTTATTGAAAAAGTTTGGGTTTCCTTTTAGCTCCAAATCTTGATTAACAGGAATGTGACTCATGATCCCATATCCACAATCATTTGTGAGCCAGAGCGTATTGTAATAGGATGGGGGCATACAGAGAGGTCACATCTTCGGCATCCACAGCCTCAAAGGGTAACTTAGTTTTTCCTCCTAAGACTTAGTATTTGACTTTACAAATAGAGGAAGGATATTCAAGCTGGCATATTCGGTTTTTTGGGGGCTCTTTTACTTTTAACAGGGAGGTAAAATATTAATGGAATCTAATATCCTAGTAGGGAAAGGTACTTTTCTTTATGGTTGATGATGCAACTGAACTCCTGCATCAATTGGACTCCAACAAGCAACTTGTAGCTATGTGTTTCTAACGCAAAAGTGGGGGCAGTAATTAGAAGCTCTCAAAAATGGAGAGGTAAGGCGGAATACGCCCTAATTGCTTTAGTTGTCCAATTACTAGCCATCCCATATTCAGCTTCATGGATCAAGTCAGGAGCCATTTTTATTTTCTAGATAAGTTAGGTTGATATAACATTAACCGGTAAGCTGGTCAATTATTGCCAAGTCTTTACATCTATGAATGACTACCATTACTCAAACCACCAAAGAGCAACAACTGAGTATTATTGGCCAGTAAGCTTTGTGGGGGATTTTTAGCGAAGCAAGCTGAAAATTATACTGCGGCCAAGCTCAGGGCTGCTCAGTACTTTTAAAGGTTTTACCTGCTAGCGCTTGGCTTTCCATAGAGGATCTGACCTCCAAGATTTGTTTTGGTAGCTTCCCAATATAAAAATAAGAAAGCTGAAGATCTATATCTTGTGGATAGGAAGGGGCACATTGACTTCTGCAGGAGCTTCAAACACAAAGCATCCCGAGGTACTGTGCATAGAATTAGAGCTAGTAAAAGGGCCCTGAGGCACTTGATTATCGTCAGCATAGGGATACTCCTTCTTTATATTGACTGATACTTTGTTAACCTACGTAGAAAGATGAAACAAGGTTCTAAAGTATGGTATTTTTGCATAAAGTGCATAATAGTTTGGAGGTAGGCGACTTTGGGGTTTAACTGCTAGCACTTGGGGATGAGGTTTTTTATTATTAAAGCGAGGGGACCACTGGGTTTAAGTAGAATGAGCTGGAATCTCCAAATTGGATTCTTTGATGTGGAGGAGAGAGTCCAGTTAAGCTTCACCGCTTTAAGATAAAGTAGAATGTTAGGCATAGATTTAAACGCCAAAAATGAAGTAGTGATAGCGTCATCTAAAGTAAGATGTTTTCCAGTGACCCACGTTAGAGCCTCAAGGTAGAAACGGTGAGCAAACTTAGTGACAATTTCTCCCCAATTAAGGCTTATGCCCATAAAGGATAGCTTTTGGTTGGATAAAGTTAAGTCGCTCCCAAATTCCCAAAGCAAAGCAGTCTTGGCATCATCCTAAGTCCGGCAATGCATCTGATGAGGTACCTTAATGTCTTGAGCTATGCAATTAAGACTGTTAGTTAGGCGTTTGAGCTGTTGGGTGTCAGTAGCTTCCTCCATGGCACTTTCATAATAAAATAGTAAAGAAAAGATGCTCCCTTCGCCTGGGACATACTTCTCTTTGAATGACAGTTTGAATGTTCCACTGGGGGGTTAACGGCCAAATGACATGAACACCATGGGTGCAGTTTCACCTGAAGAGGAACTGCTATCGCTAAGAGATACAGGAGGGTAGAGAGTGTCCATATGACTTTATAAGTCATTGATATCTTTAATTATTGAATCTACCCGCTCATGGGTGGTATGAAGGGCGAATTTGATGGCCAAAAGTGGGGTTAACTGCCAACTTTCGTTTTTTAACTCAGTATTTGCATCGCAAAGTTCAAGTTGTCATTGTTCAATGGCGAGAATTCTTTGTTCCATCCCACATATCACAGCGGGTGATTTCGTCACAAAGGTAAGACGTTCCTGATCCAGAGAGGTAACTTAAGCTGAATCATTACTGTTCATTGTAAGGTACTTGCTCATGAACTCAGTGTCAGCGTTACAGTTCTCTAGACTGTTGCCAAGGTCCAAAGTTGGCTCAAAGTTGTAAATTTGCAAAAGGGTAAAGAAGGAAACGGAAAAATGGCTAAATTGCCAAATATTTTATTAGGTTAAAAGGTGTCAATATTTATAGGGTGAGTGGGTACACAGTTCCTTGAGGATCGTCACAGCCCCATTGGTTCAGGATCTTTCCTGGTCTTCTGGATTGACCACTTCATGGGCATCCTCAATCTATTTTGCTGACCACCTGACTGAATCGGTGGAAATGCCACCCCATGTGACTCAGGAATTGGGGAAGAGAATCCTGAAGTCATTTTCGTTTAGATAGGTTTGTGAGTCAACTCGTTAAAGCTCAATTAGGAAGTGGGGAATTTTATATGCTCATTATATCGAATCCCAACAACGCCCCCTCAAGATCCTGTCAAAGGCGGGTATATGGCCAAAGGAATTGTCCATGCACCCAATCGACCACAGTCCCCCATTTGACATTGGCAATGGAGTACTCAGAATTCACCTTAAATGACCTTATATGGTCCAGACCAAAGAACATCTAGCTTATTTTGTTAGACTCCAGGTTAATGGTGATAGAAGAGAACAAGGTAACCTAATTGGAAAGTTGGTAAGGAGGGTGAGCCAAGATTATATTGGGATGTCTCTTGTTAAAATCTTGGGCTTTGTTGGCTCACTTTTTAGCCCTGGATTTCAACTGCACAGATTTGTGAATCCTGGCGTTGATTATTTGAGTGTTTTTAATAGACTGGGGCAATAATATTATGAAGACTGTTATTATGGTTGATTGCTCAAAAGCCATTTTAAGAGTAAATTCCAACGCTAAACTGGTGCTTCTTCCTCTTGAAGATATTTTTGATACTGGTAGGGAACACTTCCCTATTCCCTTCGCGCAGAGCCAAGTGGAGACTTTGGTATTGCCAACTTAAGGATATCTGATCCTTGCACTCTTCTCCTAAGAGTAATGTTTAAAACAACCAATGTTTAAAAAACTAAGCTAATATCAGTTTGAATCCAATTTTATTAGGGAATAATATGGGGTTTTTATAGTTAGAATCGGCACACAACTTTTCAGCTATCCAATGAGAATATTTGTGCTCCTATACTGGTTTGACCCTCATTGTTAGGCACCAAATCTCGTCATGTACCATTGCCTTAGGTTTCTTAGGCAGCGTAATCCTTGGGTGTTCAGTGGATGAAACAATTGGTATTAGATACTTCAAACCAATTGTTTTGGTTGATGATGATTCCACTCTTCCTCCAGTGCTTGAACATTTTGGTAGTTTCCAATGACTCCAATCTGTTCCACTCTGAATGATTCCCTATAATTTGACTATCAGGTATTATCCCAATAAACGAACTATTAATTAATTTCATCAGGGATGATGCCTGACGAAATTATCTGTTGGCAGCCTCAAATATTATTGGGGATGATGCCTGACAATAATTCATTAGGAAGCGACCTCTAATATCATCGGGGATGCCACACAACCATATTCTCATCAATCGGCCATTATTGCTGATCCTCTACAATTATAACTTAATTGTCAGATCTTATATTTGGTCAAAGAGATGGCTATGTGGTCATCTGAAATTCTGACACATCCTCCTTCTTGACCAGATATCTGATGGAAGATAGAACCCTTGAAAATGGAAGCCGCCTCATCTGAAGCTCATATTTGGTTTGTCATATTTCTATGTCCTCAGCGTAGTGCAGCTCTGTCCGCACTCAACATCCATATGCTCTGCTCAGTTATGATGACTTCATATCCTTGGTTACTACCCGTTGCCACCTCTTCTTGAGCGCGGTTCCCACAACATCATGTTACACCAGTCCCATCTTCACATTGGTTGTAAAAGATCAACTGATCCACCTGTACAAACCCCAGGACGGGTCTTGTTGTCACTCTTGCCACCTGTGACGGTTGAGGTTTATCCTCAGCATCACATTGCCCTGATCTTTGGTAAGACAGGGCAGGCTGTGTCTGGATGTATGGAGGAGGAGGGGGAGTTGGTCCTGGCAGGGACGCCTAAGGGGCAGGAGCTTGGAGTAGGCCAAGGAGCCAGATGGGCGTCCAAGTCGAGGAAAAACGAGAATCAGGTAAAATGGGGAGTTTTGAGATTCGATTTGGATTCGAATCAAGAATGGAATGGAACAGGTGCTTGGAAGTTTCGCGGTTCATTTGGAATTCGAAATGGAACTGGTGCGGAACTGTTGAAAATCAGAACTGGCACAGAACCATTGAGTGAGGATTCCGCGATCCTGCTGTAAGGTTTACACCAAGCATTAGTCAGATTAGCACCATAAGCTTGTGTTATATTTTATATTAGCTTGTAGCATGTGTATATAGGGAAGGAACTGGGAGCTGGAGGCTTCTCAGTTCTGTTTTCTATCAACCTGGCCAATATTAAATAGAACTTTAAAATTCATATATTTATAGTTTGAGTTTATTTATAATATTGCCTAACTGCAGCCATGTTTGGCTTGAATCAACAAGAATTGGACTTTGAGAGTGAGCTTGGGAGAGCTATTGCCTCCCTTTATACCTTGTCTTGGAGTCAAGGCATGTTGCTGTGGTTAAGTTTATTTGCAACTGTCTTCCAGGGGGTGCTTGTCCAATCTTGTAGCGCGCGCACAAGGAGAGTAGTATCAGGAGCCCTGTCAGCCATATGGTCTGTAACATGGATCCTGTTGCCCAACTCATTCGTGGCTCATTGGAAGGAGCCAGTGCGTTACATTAAACAGAACTCATTTACTTTCCTGTCGTTGTGGTGGCAAGCAAAAGAGGTGCCAGAAGAAGTTGTGTTTCCAAAGTGGTATAATCATACTGCAACACTCTTGATGGTGATATTCTCCACCGCCTTTTTGCTTCATGAATTATACCGGGTTTTGGAGTGTGTGTCCCTGAAAGGTGAAAAAGTGGTAGGGCCTGGGAAGGACAAAGGAAGAATTCCCACGGTTTTGAAATTGGAAGACTTGGAACTGATCCACCAGACGTCTAGCCGGGTTCAGTTTCAGGGACGTTTGACAAAGGCAGCGGGTGGGGAGGATTCGTTTGCCTTGCAGTTAAGTCAGGTTCTGTTGGCACTTCCAGTAAAGCAGTCCAACTGGGTGCGAGAACTTTTTGAAGAGCAGTCAGGGTTACCTGTATCAGTGGAGGAATGTCTGGATTGGATTGATCGTGCAGCATGTCCAGATGAGACGCAGGATTCGGCCTGGGCGGCTTTACTGCAGTGTGGTCAAGGGAAGAAGTCAGTGGAGGAGTATGGCCAGATGTTCCGCGCATTGGCAAGAGCAGAAAAGGCACCTGAGACTCAGCTTCCACGCATGTTTCGCCAAAACTTGCAAGCTGATCTATTATTGGCAATGGCGGCGGTGAAACCTGCAGCGACGTTGGAGGAAGAGGTGGGTTTGGCCTTGCAGGTAGAACGACAGTTGAGCTTGGTACGGGCCCATCAGGAAGTTGTGCGAACCCCAGTGGGATTCCGAGGACAGAGTGGTGGAAGAAGGGCAGGTTCCGAGCCCATATATGGTACTAAGGGGTTTAGCTATGTGGAGGAAGGAAAGAAGAGTCAAGAGAATCCTGAGGGTATGGTGGAGGTGCGAGAGACAAGGATTCCCATTGGGATTACCACTCAGGATCCTGAGGCTCAGAATAAGAAGGCTCCTTATAATTTATGCAAGAAACCGGTGAATCCGGTACCTCAAAATAAACTGCTTACTTCATCTTATCCTTATCTGATTTTGCCCATCAGTGTGCTCGTGGGGGGATGAAGGAAGGGATTGCGGTGAAGTTCTAGCTTTGATTGATACCGGAGCTGGGGAGAATTATGTTGAGGAGAAGTGGGCAAGAAGCCATGGATTGTCATTACAGAAGGATGGATGGGTGAAGTTGGCAGACACCTCCAAAAGAACGGCGGCATGGCGAGTACAGGCCAAGGTCCTGTTGAGGCAAGGCCTGGAGGTATTCAGGGAGGAGTTTCACGCCGTGGCTCACCTGCCACATTCTGTGGTGCTGGGATGAGATGGTGGCACCATGTCCATCCACAGTTTGATATGAAGAGAGAGAGGGTTCTGCTGTCGCCTAGAGGCCAGGGGTCGTTTGAATGGACGTTTCAGTCCCAAGGTTCGTTGGTGAAGCACATGGGTGGAATCACCTCAAGTGTGTCAGCGGAAGGATTGCCAAGGGAGTATCAGGATTTCGCGGAGGTGTTTGAGCCTAAAGGTGATGCGCCTTTTTCACCTACAGGGGATTTTGCATTTGGTTTCCGGTTTAAGGAAAGCTCTGAGTTACCAAAGGGCTGTCCAGTCTATCCGTTGAATCCCCAGGCCCGAGAGGCATTGGAGGGTTATGTCCAGAAGATGCTGGATATGGGTTTATTTGTGCCCTCCAAGTCGCCGGTGGTTTCGCCAGTCCTGTTGGTTCCCAAGTCAGGGGGAGTTACGTCCTTGTGTTGATTTCCAACGCCTGAATGAGGTAACAGAACCTGATCCCTATCCAATGCCACTCATGGAGAACATTCTGCCCATGATCTCCAGGTGTGGGGTGTTCACCAAATTGGATTTGGTGGACGCTTTTAATCAAATTCCTGTTCGCCCTGAGCACCAGCGGTATACGGCATTCAAATGTCATCTGGGAAACTTCAAGTACAGGGTTATGCCATTTGGCCTACGCAATGCCCCTGCAGTTTTCCAGCGCATGATTGATCATGTATTGGGGGACTTAGTGGGTAGGTGTTGTGTTGCCTATATGGATGACATCCTGGTGTTTTCCAAATCGGTACAGGACCATGTGAGGGATGTGAGAAGTGTGTTGGAGGTGGTTAGGAACGCGGGCTTGAAGTTGAAGCCATCCAAGTGTGAGTTCAATAAAGAATCGGTGTCCTTCCTAGGGAACGTGGTCCTCCAAGAAGGGATAGCGATCTGTCCTGATAAGTTGCGAGCAGTGCGGGAATGGAAGGCTCCTGGGAATAGGACTGAAGTGCGAAGCTTCTTGGGGGTGGTGAATTTCGTGCGGAGGTTTTCTAGGGATCTGGCCCAATGGGCTGTGCCGTTGACAAGACTGACGGGAAACGTGCCATTCGTTTGGGGGGAGGCTGAGGAGAGGGCATTTCAGCAAGTGAAGACGAGTTTGCTGACAGCCCCAGTTCTGGCACACCCTGACCCAAACAAACCATTCGTGGTAGAGACTGACGCGTCAAATTTTGCACTTGGAGCTGTGTTATTGCAGGAGGGTAAAGATGGGGTTGAACATCCTGTCTGTTATTTCAGTCAGAAGATGGCACCAGCTGAAACCAACTATCCAGTTTATGATAAGGAACTTTTAACAATAGTTGCAGCCTTAGGGGAGTGGCAACACCACCTATTGTATGCCAGGCACCCGGTTGTCATCTGAACGGACCATTGAGCCTTAGAATACTATAAGTCCCCACGCCTGATGAACCAGAGGCAGGCCCGGTGGCATTTAGAGTTGGTTCAATATGACCTGCGGATTGAATACAAGCCGGGAAAACAAAATATCTTGCCAGATTTATTGAGCCGTGATTCTGGACTGGTGTTTTCTGATGAGGAGTTGAGGAAGTTCAACACAGCCACGATGTTGCCACAGAACTTGTTTGCAACAATCCAGGGCTGGAGAGATGGAATGGCAGGAAGAATCCGGACTGCACAGCAAAGATGTGAGCTGGTCCAACGGATAAGAGAAGAGACAGGGGAAGATGAGGCAAGCAGGGGGCATGCGGGATTCTCAGTTTGGGGTGGTATCATACACCATGAGGGAAGGATTTGGGTCCCAGTGAAGAGTCTGCAACAAGAGGTAATGGCAGCTAATCACGACCATCCTCTGGCAGGTCATCCCGGTCAAGAGAAGATGTTAGATCTTGTTCGCCGTCACTATTCATGGAGAGGTGTGGGTGAGGCGGTGTGGAAGTATGTTTCACATTGTGTGGTTTGCGCCAGGGCAAAGGCCCAATGGGTGGCACTGGGGGGAAAATTGAAGCCGCTTCAAATTCCTTCTAGGCTATGGTCCTCAGTGAGTGTGGATTTCATCACAGGACTGCCCAAGTCACAGGGGATGGATGCTTTGATGGTGGTGGTGGATCATTTAACTAAATATGCAGAGTTTTTCCCTTGTCGGTCGACCATTTCTGCAAAAGTGGCAGGACAGATTTTTGTAAAATGAGATTTTCTCCAGACATGGGGTGCCTGAAGAGATTGTGTCGGATCGGGGTCCGCAATTTACATCTAAATTTTGGCTCCACATGTTGGGAAATCTAAAGATCAAGGCTTGCCATTCGTCAGCATATCATCCTCAGTCAGATGGCCAAACTGAGAGAGTAAATCAGATATTAGAGCAGTATTTGAGGTGCTATGTTTCAGGGCGGCAGGATGACTGGGTATATTGGGTAAAGCTGGCTCAATTTGCTTATAACAATCATAAGCATTCATCCACGGGTATGACCCCATTTTTCGCAAATCACGGCCAACACCCAGAGGGTATGGGGCCTAGGGAGCAAGGGCGGAATCCGGCGGCAGATGAACTGTCATGAGATACCCGTGACACCCTGGAGCTCCTGAAGAAGAATTTGGTGGTGGCAGTCGCAGCTCAGAAGAGGAAGGCAGACCGGCATAGATCTGAAGGTAGAGCTTTCAAGAGAGGTGATTGGGTCTTGGTGAATGCTCAGAACTATGCCTTGCCTGTAAGGAGCCAGAAATTGGGGCCGGTGGCGTTGGGCCCATATCAGGTAGTGAGGGCGGTGAACGAGGTGGCATTTGAGCTGAAGCTCCCAGAAGGGTCAAGAGCTCATCCAGTGTTGCACGTACCGCAGCTCAAGCCATTCTTTGGACAGCCACCTGGCAGTCAGCTAGGGATTGTGCCCGATGTCCTGAGAAAATCCAAGAGTTTATCCTGTCTAGGGGGGTGATGTGACGGTTGAGGTTTATCCTCAGCATCACATTGCCCTGATCTTTGGTAAGACAGGGCAGGCTGTGTCTGGATGTATGGAGGAGGAGGGGGAGTTGGTCCTGGCAGGGACGCCTAAGGGGCAGGAGCTTGGAGTAGGCCAAGGAGCCAGATGGGCGTCCAAGTCGAGGAAAAACGAGAATCAGGTAAAATGGGGAGTTTTGAGATTCGATTTGGATTCGAATCAAGAATGGAATGGAACAGGTGCTTGGAAGTTTCGCGGTTCATTTGGAATTCGAAATGGAACTGGTGCGGAACTGTTGAGAATCAGAACTGGCACAGAACCATTGAGTGAGGATTCCGCGATCCTGCTGTAAGGTTTACACCAAGCATTAGTCAGATTAGCACCATAAGCTTGTGTTATATTTTATATTAGCTTGTAGCATGTGTATATAGGGAAGGAACTGGGAGCTGGAGGCTTCTCAGTTCTGTTTTCTATCAACCTGGCCAATATTAAATAAAAGAACTTTAAAATTCATATATTTATAGTTTGAGTTTATTTATAATATTGCCTAACTGCAGCCATGTTTGGCTTGAATCAACAAGAATTGGACTTTGAGACTCATTCGTGGCTCATTGGAAGGAGCCAGTGCGTTACACCACCTGTACAAACCCCAGGACAGGTCTCATTGGCACTCTTGCCACCTGTACAAACCCCAGGACGGGTCTCAACATCTCGTTGATAGGGACTATTCTGGCGGACCTAGTTTCAGCCCTTCCTGATCCTGCCAATGCTTAGAACTTATGCCCGCTACTATTCCTTCCTCCATGCTCAGTAGATGGGAATATCACTAGATGCATTACTGTTCAAAAAAATTGTTTTTTAATATTTTCTACTTTTTTGTATTTTTATGCATCTTAATTATTTTTCTTTTTTTTTCATTTTATTATTACTATTATTATTATTATTATTCTAAGTCCAACACTTTAAGTATTTTGTGTGGACTCTATTGACTATGCAACCATCCTCAGTATTCTTGATCATATACGCATCATTCACTGACCTGGCAGTAATTTCAAACAGTCCCATCCATAGAGCGTCCAACTTATTTTTTCTCCCAAACCCATGGGTATCACAGTAGGCTATCCTATCACCCACATGGTATTCTTTCAACGTAAATTGATTCTGGTCATCCATTTCTTCTCATTAATTCTTTTTCTTATTGTCATATAAAATGCCTGGGATTATAATTCAATCAGGATATCAGCAAGTCAGGATAGATAATGTTTGGCACTCATCCCCAAAGATGGCTCTACTGCTGAATACAATATTGGTGGCAATGCGGCTTTCCACCCATATAACAGTTTGAATGGCGTTTTCTTGGTCACCAAATAGTAACTGGTATTAGAAGTGAAAGTGACCAAACTCAGATATGCTCCCCATGTGGAAGTTTTCCCACGACCAATTTTTGTAAGGTTGAGGCTAGAATTGCGTTCACTCTTTCCACCATTCCATTTGTTTCTGGATGATAGGGGACAGACACAACACCGCGGATTCCCATTAATTCGTTAAGCCTGGGAATCACATGTGAATTAAAGTTGGTTCCATTGTCACTGAGAATGACTTGAGGGCAACTGTGCTGATAGATAACTTTGTCAAGTATAAACTTTATTGTACTTATTGTATCTACTTTGCTGAGGGCTTTTGTTTTGACCCATCGGGTTAAGTGATCTATTGCAACAATTATATACTTAAATCCTCCAGTGCTGATGCTTAATGGTCCCATAATGTCTATGGACACCGTGTGCCATGTAAAACCAGGGCTACTAGTCAGTACCCTACGATGTTCTTGTGCAGCTTGTGCAGCTGACATTCCACACAACAGGCTAAGTAATCCACCACATTGTAGTTGATCGATTCAAAGTAATAATACTGGCGAATATGATCCACTGTTTTCCTTAGGCCATCATGGCTGATGACCTTGTGAGCGGCTCAAATGATTTCCGCTTGTTACAATGGTTTAGGAAATAAAACCCGTTTTCCTTTGAATATATGTATAATTGATTGTCATTAAATTTGGTATTTTCTATGGCTTTTCATAATGCATTCCAAATTTCTTGGTGTTCATCCCCAATATCTCCTTTGATCATCCGCTGGAATAATGCATCCACCTGATTATAGATCACATGAACAACTGGCAGTCAAGACAATCCGTCAGCATTCTGATGTACCACTCCAGCCCAATGGATAATTTTGATATTGTAGGCTTGCAGCTTTAAAGCCCTTTGGGCCAACTGGCCTTCTGGCTCCTTCAGGTTATGAAGCCAGCGCAGGGACGAGTGGTCAGTTATGCCTTTTAAAGTGTATTCCATGTATGTAGACTCGAATTTTTTGCAGGCATGGATGACCGCCAGACACTCTCACTCCATCACAGTATAGTTTCTTTCCACTGGCGACAGTTACTGCTCATGTAGGCTACTGGATGTTCATCCTCGTTGTCATCTAGTTGACTTAGAATGGCTCCAATCACCATTAATGAGGCATCCACTTGGATTATGAAGTCCCAACTAAAATTTGAATATTTCATCACTGGACTGCTCATGAGATATTTTTGGAGCTTATTGAATGACTTCTGTGCCTCTTCATTCCAAACAATTTCTTTTTAAGATCCTTGAGTAGGTTAAATAAAGGTACGGCAATTCCAGAAAAATCTTTGATGAATCAGCAATAGTACCTGACCATTCCTAAAAAGACTTGAATATCCCAAACACTTTTTGGGATTGACATCCGCTTGATAGCTTCTATTTTCATGGGTTGCAGTTGCAATCTGTTAGAGTTTATAACAAACCCTAAGTATTTAAGCTCTTTTTGAAAAAGTGGCATTTTCTTGGCTTAATTTTTAGATTTGCCACTGCCAACCACTTGAAAACTTCCTCCATATGCTCCAAATGATCAGAGAAGGTCCTACTGAAGATGTTGATATCATCCAAGTAGACCAGCACACAGGATGGCTTCAGGTCACTACTTATTAAATCCATAGCTTGCTGAAAAGTCACCGGTGCATAGAATTATCCTTAGGGCATTCTGGTCAGCTGGTATAGTCCTTATGCAGTAATCATCGCACATTTTTCCTGATCTTCTTTTGGCAAATCAATTTGTCAATAACCCAAAATCAGGTCCATAGCCAAAAAGTATTTCGCCTCCCCCAGGAGGTCAAGCGCGTCATTGATTCAGGGCAGCGGATAGGAGTCTTTTTTGGTGATCTTGTTTAGTCAACAATAGTTGATCACTACTCAATTTGATCCGTCCTTCTTTTTTACCAACAGGATTGGACTCGCCCATGGGCTAGATGATGGAACAAGTAACCCATGTTCCACTAACTTGCTTATCTCATCGCTGACCTCTGCTTCCGCTGCTCTTGACCTACAAACAGGTCTTATTCATATCAGCGGACATTCCCCATTATCAACTTTAGGGAAGTACATTTTTTGCGCATCCTAAGTCATGATCATTCTGAGCAAATATTGTCCAACATTTTTCAAATAATTGGAGCACGTTCTCCTGATGATTTGTAGTCAGATCGGCTAGCTGCTCGCAATCCACTAATACATTGACACTTTTGGTAACTCCTGCCAGCAATCCCATTTCATAAAACAATCCAAATTCATGAAAAGCATATATTTCCGCCGTTGGGATCAAGTGCAGAAACACAATGGTCTTTTTTTTTCAATCTTCATCAGCTTCTCTCCCAGATTGGCTACTAATACTCATATCTCTTAGTGACCTGGCATTAAGATCCCTGGCGTAACCCACGGTTTGATCCTTGATTTTTCCCAGGGATTGATGATTTCTCCATATAGCTGTTCTGGAAGTTCCACCGTTAACCTGGTGTTAACTATGATTTGGGCCCCCAGTGGAATAGGTTCGTGGCGTTTGCCCTTAGAGGTATTCCCTAATTCTCCATAATTTATGTCAGCATTGGTTTCTGTTTCCGTCCAACTAGTTTATAGTGAATGGATATAATACCATCACTATAAACTAAATTGCCAAAGTTATTCTTCTTTGTCAGCGGAGTTTCTCCTTTCCTATGGTAAACCAAAGGCATCGTTTGCCCCAATATTCAAGTCTTATTAAATAACAATAGAATAAATATCCATCCCACGTGGTCCCAAGGTTGAATGAGATAATGGAGATCTGATCTGTCATGTCAGTACCTTACTGGATGGAGACAAAAGGAATGGTATAACGGGTCAATGGAATGCTGGCTGCAACGCTGAGGAAACTGGTCACAGGGAGAACTTCCGCATGGGGAACATACCTCAGTTCAGTGATGTACGCATATAACATAAGTCACCATAAGCAAAGGGAAAAATGCCGTTCAAATTACTATATGGAAGAAAGGCTGCATTACTGCCAATTCTATATTTGGTGGTTGAATCAACATCAGTTCTGAGTGCTAAGCAGTACCTTCTCCAATTTTTGAATGTACTGATTAAGATGAAATTTCAAGCATTCAATTTGACCTTGAAGAAGAGAATCAAAGTCAAAACAACGGATGATAAGAATTAACTGGCAATATCAGAATATCAAGTAGGCATAAAAATTGCTTATTGTGATAAGCATGGTTTTGGGAGAAGAAATAAGCTAAATGCGTTGTGTTCAGTTCCATTTAAGATTATTAACAAGATGGTGACAGATGCCTATTCCATAAAGAACCTCTTAAAATGGAAGGATTATGAATTGAGTACATGTTTAATATTTAAAACAGGGGATTAAAGAAAATAAAAAGAGTGTTCCTGAAGGACCTTTAACTATTATGATTATATCTTGATAATTTGGTTAAGTCCTAAAAAGGACCTCTGAACCAGGATAGATGGTTAAGTCATTAAAAATAAGACTTTGAGCCATAAAACTGGTAGGTCAAAGTATACCTTGGGACCAGTTTGGAGAATAGTTAAAAATGATTGACCGCTGAACTGAGTGAAGGTCATGTCCCATATAAAAAAGAAAAAATAATAATAAAAGAATAATAAAAATATAGGGAAAAAACTTTTAAAACCGCACAGAAAAAGATATATTTTTATAATTTTAATCATTCACTAGCATCCATTACCTTGTTCTTCCCTACAGTGTCTATAGAATTTCAGGTGATTTAAATTGATTTATTTATATTTTATACATAGTGAGGCTATAACCACATGGCCAAATCTAATTGCTCAATCAAATAAAATAAAAAACACCAACCACTCATTCAAAACTAACTGAAATTATCAAATCAACCAATACCTAATCACCCCCAAAACTAAACTGTGTCCTATTGAATTAGTCAAAAACCATCAACCTCTCACCAAATAAAATAAACCTACCAAATCAATCAGATAACACCAAAATGCTACCCAAAACATCTCTTTATATTCAAAATCATTATGTAGACACTTTTTCCAAACTACTAATCAACTTCAACTTAACTTTCCATAAATATTTTAATAATTAAGGGACCAATTTTGTCAGGTTTTTTTATTATATTGAACTAAGATTCCTGTGATTTGCTATGGCGTTTAGACTTGATCTGATAAATTATGTTGATAAACCAATAAACCGCTTAGAAAAAGCCATTAAACACTGAATTAACCAATTACCAACCGCCTTATAAACTAAACTTTTTGAACTCAAAACAACCAAAACCACCACCACTTATAATAACTAAAACCATTGAAAATACCAAATTAACCAATTTCAATCTGCTTCATATCTTTAAAACAAACCTAAATATATCAAAACAACTAATCCACTACCAACTTTTAAAAACCAATTAACTTATTGAATTAATCAATCGCTAGCTGCTTACTTTAATCATCAAGCATATCAATCAAACCAAACCTACCAACCATTTGCCAAAAAATCTTTACCCTATAAAATCAACTGAATATCAAACTTCTCAGCCATAACAGTACACTGATTTCTATTAAAAACATATAAAATTTTCACTTCTTATATACAACACTTTTTATTGGACTATGAAAATTAAAAATCTGGCTTTGAGGTGCACATAGACCCCCTCCTGTACAACTATAGCCAAATTTAAAAAACTATTCATGCTGTAGTTTTGGCTGGGCATCATTCACACACAAAAACACACTTGCTTTAATTTATAGATTATTCTTGACTCAGGGATGATTCCGCCTATGTCACCTATTGGAGGAGGGAGAATGTATAACAGAAGGAATAAATAAACCATTAAAATCTATGTGAGATTAAATGTGAGAAAGAGCTAGACCTACTTATAACCAAGTTTGTTGAGTGGAGGCTGATAGCTGTGAGAATGTGACAAAGGGGAGAGATAAAGATATTGGTATTTGCCAAACTTGATACCCAAGATTGGAGAGGGAAGCAACATATCAAGAAGAGGCAGTCAACAAATAACCCTGATTAATCTCAATTTGGCACCGTAGCTAGAAGATTGGCCTTGAACACTTGCTGATGGGTTTTGTCAAGAACATTGGACATATGAGCTGGCATTGTGCAAGGGATACTAGGCTGGGAACGCTAAATCATGCCCCAATCAAAGCCATCAGGGGATGGTACTGATGGGATGCACCAGAAATGAGATAGTCATGCAGGTAGTGGATGTCATCATGCTGACGATGACTAAAAGCTTCTTGGATGTGAAAGCAGAATGAGCAATGGAATCCAGTAAAGGCTGGAAGCTTTGTGGCCCAACTTCAAAGAACTTGGCCAGAAAATGAAGGGCAAAGGCTGCAATGTTTCAATCTAGGATGTTTTTGAGATTGGAGGGGTTAAGAGCTATGGACAGAGCCTTAGTCACTAAGGTCCTCAATTCTGCATAGGGTGTTTAAAATGTTTTCAATTTCTGATGTCTAGTTCAGTTGACATAACAGCTGGTTTGTAAATTTGCTGAGTTGTAAAAGGAACTCCAGAAGCAAGTCAGATCCAGCAAGGAACAATTGATTAATAGCAGAAGGCATTGCTTCAGGAGGTTTGACGATGATTTAGGATTATCTAAAAAAGGATCTGAATCTAGGAGAGTATTGAAATCTAATTTGTGAACTGATGACAGAGGGAGGATTGGCCGTGGTCATTCGAGATGATCAATAATCTGGTATTATTGAGGTTGGATACCATTTCCAATAGTTCCGCTAAAGGACTGGCTATGCATATATGACTGGGAGTATGAGTTTTAGGTGGACCATAGAAGATATTTCGTCATGCAGATCAACTCATCAGTTGGAAGAGCCAAGCATCTATATCAGATATACTGTTGAGAAGTTTCTAGTACCAATATTCTGAATTAAACATATGAGCTGAATGAGAGGGGGATGTCAGACTTTTTATAATAGTCAACATTATCCACTTTGATATCAATTAAACTCTAATTTCAGAGAAACTAATCTCAAAAGTAATGAGATAAACACTTTAGAAAAGAATTAAGAATGATATGAGCAAAGAATTTAATATGAGAAATTAACAAGAGCTATATAATTGAGCATTCTTATTTGTGCCACCAGTAAACATTGACGGCAGTGAATTCCTATCAAATACAAGGAGGAAATAAGAAATTGATGACGCTGGATCAAGATACTGAATATGACAATGGGTCATATGCCCTGACTGGGGGAAAACTGGTTTTCTGAGACTAGTATCATAATGTTAAATCAATCAGCCCGGCATGACCGTGGGTCATGGGGACCGCACTCTGAGGAGGAAGTAGCAAGGAGAAAGAGGAAGAGAACTGCATGCTAATGGTTGTCCTGAGCAGCGTTGAATGAAAATTGACTGAACTCCGCTATAAACCAATAATATTCAACCTGGTCCAAGGTGGTATTCTCCTTTGTTGATTCTCTCTCACTGGAAATCTAGGCAAGAGGGGGTGCTTTGGAATTTTTGCTCACCTTTACAGCCTTCTAGACTACCTGTGGATTGCTAGGGGAAAATTCCCATGGTGAGTGAATTGAGTATCAGTTGACCTCATTTTAGGTTAATAATGATTGGGAGATTTTAGTTAATTCTCCAGGTTTGGATCCATTGGGAATTGATCTGCGTGAATTCTAAAGATCTCATCAGGAAGAGTTGCCAAAGATATGGGGCATCTTATAGAAGATTGATGATTAACTATCAGGTGTAATGGTTGGGATCAATTGGGTTTCATTACTGACCAATTGGGAAATTAATGAGCAAGTTTCTGACGAGTGATGCCGTCTGCAACTAGCAAATCAATCAGATGATTTTTGACCTGCCATAATGGGTAACAATTTCCTTTATATAAGCAGGTTTCTCACCAAATATGGTTGGTTCACTGTGATTGAGTGGGAAAAATTAGGGACATGGTTTCTGAATCTGTCCATTTTAGGTCTTGAGGATGTCAGATAAAGGAATCCTAACCAGATGGAGAAGACCATAACTAATGAAATGTCAAAGGGAAGTTTAAAGCAACGGCTGCCATTTTATGGATGAGGTGCCAACCAAGGGTTGGAAGCTGAATTCCCTTTATAAATTCCCCTGGTAATTCACATTGATAAAGAAATCAAGTCAAATTCTGGAAGAGATAAAGATTGGCTTGACTCTCCATTTGATTTCACCTGTCCTGGGGTTAATACAGGTGCTAAGGAATTAATTGGCAGGTGGACTGATATCCTTGTATGGCAGATAGCCATGAAAGACATAGTCTTATGTCTCTAGTCCCATGATATGATGGAGAAACCACTGAGATGTAAGAGGCAAACCGTTGAGATGGAAATCAATTATAAAGAAGATTGGCGGCTAACTTATTCAACATCAGCGCTTCTTTATCCCTTACATTAGACCATTCTGTCATAATGAATGTATCAGTAATATTTACCAAAAATAACATGCATCCCCATTGTGATTTGAACCCATGTCCTCAGCAGTGCGAGTCAAATATTTTCCCACTTGGTTATGAAGCCTTATCATTAATATTTATATAACTTCATATATCTTATAGAAGAAAAGCAGGTTCAAAAAAGTCAAAAATACCAAGTTAATAGAATTCATTAATGTTTTAAGTTTAGTTATATTCAAGAAATTATTGCTATGTATGATAATTGGGGACTCTTTTGTTGGATAAAGAGTAAATATCAAGGATCCTTAGAAGAGAAGCTGAGCTTATACAGGAATTTCTGCCAACTTCGTGTCACAAGAGGAAAGCTTTAAACTTAGAGATATGAGCGTGAATCAAGTTAGCCAAATAAGGATAGAATTCTCTCAGATGACATTAAGAGTATTTCATGGAGAATTACAGGTCTAGCGTTGGACCAGAAAGGGTTATCTATTAAACAATAGATAATAGTCTTAATAATATTATCAATTACTACTAACTTTCTATCAGAAAACGCAAATTGTGCACATATCAAACCTGTGCAGCTAACCTCCTGGGAACTATCAATTGGTTAAGAAGACAGGATTTTAACAATTGTGCTCACTACAGGGGCCAATAGTTTCCAGAATTTAACAGGCTTTACCATAGTGGTGGTATGGGCCTGCTCAGCTACATGGACCATAACACTAGAATCCCTAGCATCTGAATCTCTACTTTAACCAACCCTCACCCCGGTTGAATTTTAGGCTATTATAGTGCTCACTGGTGCGTTTTGCATTTAAATTCCAACAATATTACCGCAGGAGAATTATAACTCTATATTGCCAGAATAATTGATTCAGGGTTTTTAATGACCACTTGTCTTAAAAAAATGTCACTAATAAACAAAAAGGTTGGATCTTATGTATTTTTATTGGATGTGGCGAGGTCAAAAACAAACCCTCTTAATATTTTGTCGCTTAGTAATTAAACTATATAGGAATTTGAAGTGAAAGCAATGCGAAATTTGGATTAGGCTAGGAAGAACCTAATTAGGGAATATTAGGTTTTGGACTAATAAAGCTCTTGAGACTCACATTGCTTAAACAAAACAGGTGATGGAAAGTAAGATGTAGGTAGGATATATCCAAGAGGCAAATATTTTATATATTTGACCCAATTATTGGGTGAGAGAATATTTTCACCTGGTGGGACCCCCTCTAGGACTATAAAAGGGGCCAGTCTCCGCGTTGGAGTTTGAAATAAATTAGATGTAAGTCGCAGTAGACCTCCAAATAGCTTACTCTGATTCTGCTGCACTTTATGTGCAATTTGACTTCCCAATCACGTGCTATTTGCCTGAGTTGTATTAATAAAAGTGTTAACCCAAGTTGAGGGTTTGCCCCTGAGAATTGACTAGGGCTTTTGGCTGTTTTTATCTATATCAATAACCAAATCACTCTTATTGCAATATTGGACTTGTAATTGTCTAACTTCACCCCCTTTAAGAGAGTTTGTGGGAGAATAAGGCCACAAGGACCGGCCATGGACTTGGTTGACAGTCACTCCAGTAGCAAGGGATTTGATGGAATACTCATCCCATCACTTATAAGTGGCAACAAAAGGGCCTTCCAAGATAGACATGAGCTTCTCACTTCTAGGAGTGACACAATTGTGGTAATATAGCATCAAGTCGAATACTTGGAAGGTAGGAAGAGGAACACATACTTTATTAGCTTCTAGACCGTCTTTTATGACAGTCTTTTCCAAGTTAGTCATTGTTTCTGATTGCAACTGGATAATATGCTGAGCCAATTTCTTCGTGGCTTGTTCAGGATCAGTTCTATCAGAAAATATTTTTGGCTAATAACGCAGGCACTTCAGGTTCTTGATTATAAAACACGCATAAAGGCGACATTTTGAGCATTCAGTATTAGCTGATCTGATAGGCCATGAGAGCATTAGTTAAAATGGATTCCAGTGTAGAAGATCTTAGCTGGCCATCTTTCATAATATGGAAGCCAGGGTTCCATTTGCTCTTTACACATTACTATTTGTGGAAGGGTTGTAGGGCGCTAAAAGAAATTGCTGCATCCCCCATAGAAGCAGCTAAATTTTTTAACCTTGAGATGAAATTCTATCCATTGTCACAAGGGAGGACCTGGGGAAAGCCATGCCAGGTGAAATTTTTAATGAAGGAATGTGTCAGTGGCCTTGGCGGTCTGGGCAAGAAGAGCAACCGCTTCACCCCATTTGGTGAAGTGATAGATACCTACCAGGATGTAGCGATTTCCACTGTTAGTATGAGGTAGTGAACCCACCACGTCTAAGCTTGTTGTATTAAATGGTTGTTGCAGCGTAGTGGGTTTGTACTGATATTTGGGTTTGTAGCTGTATTTTTTCCTACAGATAAGGCAGAAGTCCAGTAATCCTATAATAGACTCCATAATTCCCTCCCAATAATACCTATCCTTCACCCACTCATATGTTTTGCGCACACCACTGTGTCCCATAATATAATGGACCTCCATGATTATGGGGACTCGCTCAGAAGGGCAGAGATAGGGTAAACAATTAAATACTACTTTCTTATACAATTTCCCAATTTACACCTTGGTGTTGCGGTAGTGTCAAGCTAAAATTTTCCTGAAGGGTCAATCCTCATCCTCCCAGGCGTCAGGGGTCATAAGGAGGTCGTGCAGCCTCTCAGCTTCACTATTATCCAGGTGTGGTAGGTAGACGCACTAACCCATCAACATTCATATGGTGAGTTCCCACCCGGTACTCAATGGCCATGTCATATTGCTGGAGCTTCAAAGACCAGCGTGCCAACCGTCCAGTGGGACTTTCATATTTTGCAACCACTTCAAGAAGTTTGGTAAGTGACTACTAGAAAAGAAGTCCCATAGAGGAAAGGGAGATAGTACTTTATGGCAAGCAAGATAGCCAGGTACTCCTTTTTAGTGACACAGTAATTTAGTTCTGCTTTGGAGATCATCTTGCTTAAGTAGGACATGGGATGATCGACCACATGCTTATCCAATTGAGCCAAAAAGGCTCCAAAGGCGTAATTGGAGGCATCTGTGAACAACATAAAGTACTTTTCTAGTCTAGGTGGTGGTGGATGGGCCTTTGTTGCAGCACTTCTTCAGCGTCTCAAAAGCGGCTTTTTGTTCAGCACCCCAATGGAAAGGAGTGTTTTTAGCCAAGAGAAGTACAAGGGGCTCTCTGAGATGGTCAAATTTGGGGATGAAACGATGGTAATAAACCATCATGCGCAAGAATACCTGTATGTCATGGAGAATTTTGGGTGCAGGAATTTTAGATATTGCTTCCACCTTGTCTTGGAGGGGTTGAATCCCATCTTTAGAGATAGCGTGTCTGAGGAAATCCAACTGTTTTTTAATTAAACTACATTTTGATGGCTTCAACTTAATGTTTGAAGCCCACAGGCGTTGAAACACTTTTTTTAGGTGCGTGAGGTGCTCATTGAAGGTCCTGGAGAATACTGTTTTGTCATTTGAGATAGACAATCACACAGCTTAGCTTGAGATCCTGGATAATATGAACTTAGCTCTCTGAAAGTGGCAGGCACATTGTATAACCCCTGGGGTAAATGAGTGGGTTGAAATAGGTTTTTACTACAGATAAGGGCGCATTTCTCCTGATCCTGAGGAAGAAGATACATCTGCTGATACCCACTAGCCAAGTCCATAGCAGAAAAGAACATGTACTCATAAATTTGGGCCTGAGCATCGTCAATATGGGGGATAGGATAACTATCCTTCTTGGTGAGGCTGTTCAGTTTAGGGTAGTCCATAACTACCTGATGACCTTCATTTTTCTTCTTTATAAGTAAGGAGAGGACGACAAAGGGCTTTTAGATGTCAACAGCAACCCAACGTCCAGCAACTGTTAGAGCTCCGTCCACATCTGTAGCTCCTCAACTTTGGATTTGCGGTAGGATTTGGAGTGGATGGGTCAAGCATCCCCAATATCAATATTGTGATTCCAACCATTCATGTGCTTAAAGTCAGTTTTAAAGGTAGATAAGATGTCTCTATAGGCCTCAAATATGGAGTGGACCTTGTCAAGCTCCGCTAGGGTTAGTTCCTCAAAGATATGAATGGTAGGAAGGTACATAAGGACTGGTCAGCGGGTAAGCCCATATCTGTCAAGGACCCAATACAGTGAGCTTGCTGGATGTCCTCAATGGGTATCAGCAAGACTCTTCTGATTGCCTGATGCTTTTTATGATTAGATTCTTTGGTGTGAGATTCCCCAGCAGGATATTGACGGTTCGCTGGTATGCTGGGTCCAATACGCCCGGTAATACTTGGGCTCTAAGGGACTAACCCCATCAACGCTGGTTAAATGCAATAGACAGTTGTGGGGGATTTGAAGTAATCTTCATGTCAACTACCCTCTGTTCACCAGCTTTGATGAGTATCTCCTCAGAAGCATAGAACAAGAACCTTCTAGAGCATTTACTAATGGGGGCAACATTTTTGTATTTTATCCTGCCATGGTGTAGTGCAGGGATAAGACTGAGCAGTGGTACTCCACTGTGCAGGTATATTCTTTTGTGTTAAGCTAATCACTGGTTAGAATCAGAGAAACTTTTAGTTAATCAATGAGAGATAGCCCTGCTTCTAGTTAATGACCCTTCGTACACAAGCATAAACTGGATATCAATGAGTAGATCATAGGTATTGCTAGCCAAGGCCACAATGGGGGCCGACAAGAAAATCTTCTAAATTTGATGGGCAAATAAAAGTAAGCTCCAATTGCGCGTGTGTTGGAGGGACCAGAAGTACCGAACTCTTGGGTATAGTTGAGGTCAGTTGCCAGATTAATCTTTTTAGTGAGATTAGATGACACAACGTTCACAGGTGATCCAGTGTCAAGGATAGCCATAAACCCTACTACATTGATGACAACCTCCACTTTTGTTAAGGTTCTACCAAATTTGGGGGAAAGAGCTAGAACCTCTTTTAGCCGGATAATGGAAGCTAGTCTTTTGTCAGTCTTAGGGTATTTCTCCTGGATAGACTGCAGGGTGTGCACACTATGGGTGGATCATATTAGTGAGGCGATGAGAGGGTCGGCGTCACTAGCAGTGCCAATAACCTCCAGACCCCTCAGCAATTGATAAAGTTAAGTTTGGCGATGTGTCTTACCCATATAATTCTCTCAAGATTCAGCCTGTTGGGTACCTCCACTTCACCTGGGGCTCCTAAAACCTAATGACCCACATCTTCACAACCCCCTTCAGATTTGTCATCATAGGGGTTATCAATGAATGTCAGGGAGTTGAAAGGGTATGAGGTAGGTTCAGGACTTCCCTTAGGGAAAGATAGTTCCTGGGATTGCTCCTCCACTATATTAACTTTTGGGGGAGAAGTTGGAATTTTAATAGCTTTGACTTGGGCCTTGGAAGGAACAGGTTTGAGCTTCCTCAGGACGTAAGTTTTTGGCGAGGTACAGCTGAAGGAGATGTATATGGTAATAGAGGTAGCACCTTATTGTGACACGACACTTCAGATACTCTTGAAGACTGCTCTGAAGAAGGAGGGGAGCAAGTCAAAGTGATAGCTAACTTTGCTGGCTGAGCTTTGGAAGTGGAAGATGAAGGGGAGCGCTGCCATGTCAATGCTAGTATCCTCTGCATATCCTCACATGGGGGAGGAGCACCTCGTGGTGGCAGCTTCTTGAGAGCAGGTTTTAGAGGAAAAAAGCCATAAAAGAGGCTGGAGTAGTATTAGGAGATTCTTGCGTCAGAGCTCCTTACATTTTATCATGTCCATAGAAGTCAAACATCTCTAGTAAAGCCTCTGGATATCCCATACTTTCTGAAGGAATGCTTAAAGGAAGAGATATGCATCGCCAAAGAAGTATGAGGCGTCAACCCCCCAAAACTGCAGCAATAGCGTCATTGAGCGGGAGCTTTTTTTCAAAAAGCAGGGGTTGGGCTTCATTATAGAATCAATCAACAAAAGTATCAGGTGATTCTCCCCTTTATAGGATAAAGCACATAAAGGCCTGTTTTTGCCTTTTTAGACTCTGCATGGACCCAAACATTTCGATAAGGGCTTCCTTCACCTCCGCCCTGTCGCTGAGGGTGACCATTTGTGGAACCATTATCTCCTGCACCACACGGCTCAAGCAAGAAATGATGCCTTGAATAACTTACTGGTCAGTTACCCCTTACATAACTGATTCATAAATGAAGAGGAAGGAGGCAATACTGCCCTCGCCTGGGTGAACTTATCTCTAAGAGGGTTTTTATATAACAGGGCATGCCCCAAAAGGGCGTTGAGATGAGTGCTGCTCGAGCCTTTTAAGGCAAGACAAAGCACTAGCAAGCTGTTATTCATAATTACTAGCCTAGGGTTAATTTCAGCGGGGAGGTTGTGAGTGTTAATTTTACCATCAACCTAATTTTCAGTAAACGTTTTGTGGTGTACAGGGCCCCAAGTAGTGAGAACACTTGTTGAATTTTAGGTTTATTTGTGCTCTCTGGTGCATTTTTCACCTAAATTTTAACAATATTACCACAAGAGAAATGATACTATCTACTGCAAGAATAATTGATTCAAGGGACTTTACTGACCATTTATATTCAAAAAAGACACTAATAAAATAGTTGGATTTTTATTTATTTTTATTAGATGTGACAAGGGGGTCAAGAGCGAACTTTCTCAAAATCTCCTCATTTATAAAACAATATTGAGGTTCAAAAGGAAATTAATGCGAAGTTTGGTTTAATCTAGGAATAACGAAATTTGGGTATATAAGCTTTGGCCTATTGAAGCTTTTGAGACTCGCACACCTAGACGGAATGGCCAATGTAAAGTTGGTTGCAGGTAGGATATATCCATGAGGCAACTACTTATATATTTGACCCAATCACTGGGCGAGAGAATATTTTCACCTGGTGGGACCCTCCAGGCCTATAAAAGGGGTCACTCCTCACATTGGAGTTTAAACTAAATTGGATTTAGAACGTGGGGAACCTCCAAATGACTCAACCTGATTTTGCTGCACGTTAAGTGCAATCTAACTTCCCAAACTCGTGATATTTGCTTAAAAAGTCTTTAATAAAAGTGTTACCTCAATTTGAGGGGTTCCACCAAGAATCAACCAGGGCTTTTGGACAATTTATCCGTATCAAATCTCAAATCACTCTTATAGCAATATCAGAATCATAATTGTCTGACACCCTCTATGCAACTGTGGTCACTCATGGGACTAATCTAAAATTGCACACGACCTTTGCCTCCACAACCCTAACCACCCCACTCTCTGCTTACCTATCTGGCCTCTCATTCCTCTGCCGCGGTTCCTCATGGGTCCCCTGACCACTTTAAAACAATTCTACTAACTATATGGAGCACATGATGGAGAATCAGCATCTGTGGCCACACCCAGACGGTTCTTCCTACCCTTAGATCATACAAGAAGTCCATGGGCAAGTCATTTCACAAACGTTTGGTACCCTATTATCTCAAAACCATTGCCCGTGTCGACTAACTTAACATGTTGGACATCACGTACTCCTTGGACACCCAGAAGACATTTGGCGGTACACCCACCACCCTCTTCTACATCCTCAGTTTTGCGCCCATGTATGGAGGTGCCTGAAGTGGGTATATCATACTGCGGAGTGGTCCAGCGCCTTTCAGTCTTCATGCTTTTGTGTGGACAATACGTGTCATTAGTCCACAGTTTGGAAGGTTTCCAACCCTCACAGTTGATCTGGCGTGAAGTTATGCGTCTCTGTTGCCAGGAGCAAACACATGCTTTAAGCCTGTCTAAGAGAATCTTTGTCTTTTCCAAGACCTCCTTCATTCACCCTTCTCTCCATGCCTTTTTAGTGTCTATTGCTATGTGGATGATACACACTGTTTCCCTTGACGCTATTTTGGCTATACACCCACCCTTAGTGAAGCTGTGCGTCGCTTCCATTCTCACCTTACATACCAGCTACAAGCCTGGTTGTTTGGGCATTTGACATCCTGAAAACGCCAGTTGGCTTCATCTTAGTTCTCTGTCTGGTTATTCACCTCAGAAATTTCCTTAATTCTCAGTACTGGCTCAGGCCTCTTCTGACGCTCCACCTCTTCCTTCCATTGGTGGTCCCACTGGCAACATGAGGTAGCTTCAGCTCCTCTGGGTGCTCTCATGTATCTTGGTGTTCTAATGTTGTTTACTAGAAGTGTCCATCCAATAATCCGCCTTCCCTAGGAATTAGAATAAAAATATATGTCTCTTGTACATTAAGTAAAGCTTCTTTAAGAGCTTTTAGAGACTATACGCTCTTTACCTCTGGAGTCATATATTCTTTAAGTTGGGATGCATTTCCAATAAACTCAACAGAACTACTTTTACAGTAGGCAAGTACATAGTTACTGTACCACACTTAAATCTTTAACCATTGAGATAGTATTAAGAGAGAATAGTTTTCTATTGACTCATTCTTGCTTTTTCATCAGAACTAATTCTTGATTCATATATGGACGTCTTGTTCAGTACCAAACTCTAATAGTAGTATACCTTTTTACTTAGTATAAGAAAGTACAGGTTGTAGGAACACGCTAAGGATCTTATACACCTATTGGCTCATATTCTTTTACCTGGCAAGCTTTTTGTCTATTGTTAGCGCCATCAATGCCATACTTGCACATCTGAAGACAACCTGAAATCATTACTTCTCTAAGTGTATAAATGGTGTGATAGCAAGGTTTAAAATTAGGTACTTCTTCAATAGGGATGACATGAATCATGGTTTTTTGCATGGCAGTTCTGACCAGTTGCGTGGAAGTCTGTTGAGTGACCTAAACCCGCGACTCAAAATGAGTTACTAATCATTAGAGGCAAGCTCTATTATAGTATGCAGTTATGTCTTGAACTCATTTATACCTTTCCCATAAACAAATAGCAAGTTTTAGTGCTATTCAGGTGCTTTACATAATTGTATAGAGTGCAGATGCTTCTCCACTCCTTTTTTGATGAATAAAATCAGCCCTCCATACTCTTAATGATAGTTTCCTTTTTATTATAGGTGAAGGTTCTTTTACAATAGTCATATATCCAATTCATGCTTTTCTTGAAGTTTCCTTATAGCGTTCAATCTGGTTACATAGAGCATGCATTTCTAATTCTAGGGTATGTGGTCTTGAACTGATTTTATTCTCCTCCTCACCTAGAGCTCAAAGTAATACTCTCCATGATATTTTAATATCCAATTCATTGTCAAACTGCTCATGTGAAATCTTTTGATCCTCACTAAGGCCTGTTGATGCTTCCCTGTAGTGAGCACACATTTAGCTCGCTAACCTCAACTCGCTTAACATGTTAGGCTAGCTCACTGCTCATATGAGCTACTCTATGGATACTAGGATCCAGACAACCTATATTTAAATCAGAATACCATCTAGTACTAAAAAATATATTTAAATCACAATCCTCTTATAGCATTTATCCTCTTGTGCTAAATGTTGTAGCATTGATCTCTTTGCTAAACTGTTCGCACCTTTGGTAATTCTATTGTTGAAACTCTCTGTCATGTCTATAATACGTTGGCCTTCAGGACTCAATGGAAGCCAATCCAGCTTCCCTTGGCAGTCAAGCTTCAAGGTTTTAGAATATAGATTATCCTGTTTTAACAAAGCAGATCTTAAACAGGTTACTGTATTCCGCTGATTTTCTAAACCTAGAATGGCTACTGGTGGTTTGAGCAAATAAACCAATATAAGTAAATTAAAAAAGATAAAAAGAGACTGTGGAAAGTTTTTATATTTTTAATTTTTATCTGGGGAAGGCTGATCATGGGTACGCTTCCAATAAACATCAACAACAGAAAACCAAGAAACCATAAGGGAACCCCAGAGGAGCCGAAGCTACCTCCTGTTTCCAGCAGGACCGCCAGTGGAAGAAAGAGGAGGAGTGTCAGTGAGTCACGTGCCAAAACAAAACACAAGAGTAGGAAAGGGTTTGATGAGAGGAACCAGATGGTTAACCAGGATGACACCAACCGGCAAAGGCGGGATGGCAGGTGGCTAAACAACCAAGCCTGGAATTGATCATTAAGGTGAGAGTGGAAGCGACGCATAGCTTCATTGAGGGTAGGGTAGTGCCATAAAGTGCTTCAAGGACAATTATATGGATTTTACATAGCGCAATTGCAACAATGAGGGCTCAGAGAGAAGAGTGGATAAGGGAGGTCTTGGAAAAAGCAAAGATGTTTTTAGAAAGGCTAAAAGTCTACTCTCGCTCCTGGAAAAAGAAGCGCATAACATCCTTCCAGATCGCCTGTAATGGCGGGCAATCTTTTAAACCATGGACTAATAACCCATATTAACCACACATAATGCATGAAGACAGAGATGCATTAGACCGCTAAATTGTCCGTTACTCTACTCTCAGGAAACTCCACACATGGGCGCAAATCTGGGGTTGTTACAGAGGATGGTGAGTGTACCGGCAAATGCCCTTTTGGGTCTCCAGAGAGTACAGGATGACCAGCTTGTCAAGGTAGTCCACACAAGCAATGATGGAAGGACATTGGGGTACCAGGTTGCTTAAAACGACTTGCCCAAGAACTTCTTTCTTGAGACTGGGAGTAGGATAACCCATCAGGGGTGTGATCATAGATGCTATTCTCCTCTCAGCGCTCAACATAAAGTGGAGAATTCGTTTTAAGTGGTGCGGCGTCCCATGCAGGACCGCAGCAGAGAAATGAGAGGCCTGTAGTTAAGCAGAGAATGGGGGTGGGTACGGTTTTGGAGGCAAAGGGTGTGGACAATTTTTAGCGTGGGCCACATGTGACCAGTGCTGGTCTGAGAGTATGGGGTTGGTGACTGCAGGGATCCAGGTGTCAAGTATTTTGGCGGCATTGGCTGCAAAGTTAATCAGGCCCATACTACCTCTATGGCGGGGGCCAAACATGACATCCAGGAAAACTGGGGGAGGGCGGCCTAACCAAAGCCATCCTTGCAGGAGGGCATACAAAGAGGTGAAAAAAGAGGGGGAAAAGGCAATGGCATGGGACACAAACTAGACTTTAGAAAAGAATAGAGTTGGCAAGCACAACTCAGCCTGTGAGGGTAGTCTGGTGGGCTCAGAGGGAGGCGATGCAGTTTGTGACATTTTCTAGGATGTGGTGCTCCATTAATGATGAGGCGAACCCTCCCACCTCCAGCCACACTCCCAAAAGGTGCACCGGACCAGCAGTAGGGCTTGGCATGAAAGGGAGTACAAGCGGAGTGGTATGGGGTGTCTTGGGCAAGAGAACCAGACATTTATCTGCTGGAGCAGCCTGACTAAGGGGCACTGGTGACCAGTGATCTTGCTATCAGCCGAGGAGAATGATATTGGTTTTGGAGGCATTAAGGGCGGCGTTACTGACCCTGGAGTAATCCTGGATAGTTGCCACCAGCGCGCACGCATCAAGGTTGTCATAAACCCCAACACACAATCGTCAGTGCATGCCAGCATCCTAACAGGTGCTTGTCCTTACACATGGACACCAACAAAGCATGCATTCATGTTGCGTAAAAGAGGGTCAAGGCTGAAGTTGTATAAGAGTGGACTTAAAGTGTCCCCTTGGCGGAGACCTCTTGAGGGTGAATCACATAATTGAGGAAATCAGGGCAATGCACTGCCATAGTGACAGATTCCGTGAGCAACATTACTCAATTTATGAACTTGGGGGGAGGTAAAATGGGTGAAGGCAGGCTTGAGATAATCCCAGTTGACCCTATCATAAGCATTTTGTTGGTCCAAGAACACAAGCGCCCCAGTAGCCGGAGACTGGAAGATGTTGGCCACGGTGTGTATGTTATCCCATATTGATCATTTTGGGATAAAAACCATACTTCTCAGAGGAAATTACTTCAGAGACAACTTCCCCTAAGCGGTTGGCCATAATTTTAGTAAATAGCTTAGTAGCTGTATTAGTAGGTGATATGAGGCGCCAGTTCACCATGTCCAGATTATTCCCTTTGTTATACAGCGTATCATGTAGGCCAACTGGCCCCAGGAAGGAGGCGCGTTTCTAAAAGTCATCTGTTCATTATGGCAAGCTTAACGAGATGAAATAATTATTATAATTTTTTTATAAAATTTATACAGAATCTCATCTGGATCTGGGCACTTCCTGTGCATTTCACCATAAACTTCATACCAGAGTCTGCCACAAGTAATTAAATTCATTAAAACTGAGTAGCGGGAAATGGTGCAGATATGCGCGCCATCAAGAAACTCATTGATGGTGACAGGATTGATTGGGCTGTACTTACACAACTTAAAGTAAAAGTTTTGTTTTTGACTGCAACGTCATATGGAGAGTCTGCAACAGAGTTGTCCAGCTGCCTCACCTGTGTGCCGGCCAAGCTCTGTCGCAGTGTGAAGAATTTGTGGAAAAAGTAGGCGGAGAATGTGTCACATGCCATTATTTTTTTGCCTTTTTCTGACAGAAACGCAATGTTTGTGTTGTCTTACTAGTGCATTGATATGAGCAGACAATTATGCCCACTTACGACCCCAAGCCAGGATGTACCTTGCAGCAGAGACATTAGATCCCAGGTGTCCACTTCTACTAGTGTGCGCTTAATGACTGCTGAGGAAGTCTGAGAGCATCATGATGATGTAGAGTGACTTTAGGATGGTGTTTGCTTTGAAGGCTGACCAGGTAGAAAGTGGATCAGCACAGAACGGTGTAGCGAACTCCAGTGCTGAGTTTTGGTGTCCACCCATGCTGAAATCATGGGTGACATGATTTCGGCCAGGCGAAGTTTGCACCATTTTGGCGCCTGTGCCGTTGGGATTGATAAAGTGAAGGATACTGACAACATCCTGTGGTCAGAGAAATCAATTTTCGTCGTTGCAAAGTGTGCAATATGGGGTAGAAGTTCAATAAAACAAGAATAAGCTGTAATGCAGGACATAGACCTTAGCTGACCGTTGTGCACATGGGGATGTGGCATGTTGGTTAGCAACGGCGCATACTTGGGGAGGGCATCGAAAAGCCTTAAGGTGGCTTTTGGACGTGGAGTTTGACGTGCTCCTGTGAGGGTGTGGTAGGCGTTGATGGCCAGCAGTTGTTGGCTGGGTTGGACCATCAGTTCAGGTCGCCCACCACAAGGGGATCATGTGAAAGTAGGAGGGAAGTTACAGCCAAGAGGAAATCCTGGTGAGCCCGTGCACAGGTTGGGGCATAAACATCAATTAGTGTGCACTTCATCGTCCCATGAAAAGGAAATTACCAGCACATGCCCATTTAGATATATTTTTTTATAAAAAAGTTTAAAGCTACAAGATGTACGTATAATTACCCCACAGTGCAGCGACCAAAAAAAAGGAGGGGAGGAGAACGGTTGCCAACGTGACCTTGGCACCGTGTGGACAGTGGGATTCATGAATTTCCATGATGTACACAGATAAATTGTTTTTTTAAAATCTGTTTTCTAGCCTAGGACGGTGAGGCCTTGAGTCCAGCGATGTTCAACGTCCATATTGTGAAGGAGACCGCCATTCCACCTTAGGTGCAATGGGAAGGGCCTCCTTGTCCTTCCTTCGCCTCTTTTACACGCTTCTTGATGGCATCACATGTGAACTGTGCTACCAGGTAAGTGTCCTTAGGGTAGTTTCCTTTACTTTGATCGACTTTCCAGTTTTGGAGTTTTTTGGAATTGGTTGACTTTTCATATTATGGTGCTCCTGCAGTGCACCATCCAAGGTCAACAAAACCTTGCGGAGGGTTGGGTTGGGTGAAACAGTTTTGATTAGTGACAGTAAACTTGAATTGGGGAACCTGACTCAAACAGCTGTTCCACTGTTATGGAAATGGCTGATAAGAATTATACTTGGCTCCCAGTTGGCGTGTAGAGCACCCAGTGGAGAGCCCAGAATGCCAAGGACACAGCGGTCCATTTGACTAGAAGAAGGGGGGATCTAATGAGGACGTGAGGAAAGCAAATATTTATAAATGTACCGAAGGCCCCAAGGCAAACCAGATGGTTGCAATGGGAGCAACCGCGAGACTTGTGGGGGCAGCCCCCAGGGGTGGGAGAGGCAGGGAGGATGACGACTCCTCCAGGGCTCACAGTTGCTGGCCTTTGGTTACTAGCAAGTGAGCCTGTGCGCCAGAGAGGGGCGGCACAGGGCCCACCGCATGGGCAGGTGTGCCATCGGAGGGGAAAATGGACCCGTGACAAGCGTTAGGGGCGAGCCCCCAGGTGGATGGGATTAGTGGTGGATGAGCCAGATGTGGGGGCCAAACTTGTGGGCATTGGGGCGGGGGTGCCCAGAGGCTGCTCCAATGGGGGAGTGGTCTTAGGAATCCCAATGGCGAATCAAATGGATGGGTTATCATTAGACGGGTATGCAAACTGGAAGGAGAATCGACTTCATCATCAAAAATGAGGTGGTTTGCTGCAGATACGTTCCACCACTGTGTGGCAGGGTTGAGCAACTGGATGACCCATTTGGCAATCATTGGGAGAAGTATTGAGTATTGGCACATTTTGCCAGATCATTTTGGTGGAATTTTGAAGAAAAGCAAACAGGCAGAGTCTAAGACAAGGCGTTCAGGGTTTTCAGCTTTATTATTAAAGCAAAGTGCGGGAAGAATAGAGAATGATCCAACAACTGCCCATTGACAGGGCAGTTGCCTTAAGTATTGGGCAAATTGCATAGTAGGGATGCTGGGGTTTTGGGTGGTTGGGGATTGGCGATGGCATTTGGTTGGTTGGTGGGCGGGGGGTGGATGGATGCCCAAAAACTTGGCAAAAATCAAAAAAAAAACTTTTGCAAATTTTCCCAAATTTTTGGGGCTAGACCAGGTCAATGGTATTAATCCAGGTCTTGACCAAACGAGTCAGGCAGCTTTCACAGTTTGGATTTCCTGGATTCATCTCAGGGGGCTGCTTCCTTGGTGCTCAGTTGTCCGCAATCTGGTCTGAACTCTTGATTTGATTGTCTACATGATCTGAACTTCTCAGATCTTTTCCGGGGGTAGGGGCAACTGGTCCAAGTCACTTGTGGCCTGATTCGAAACCCAAATTGAGTTCCAATCTGAATTTTAGACCCGACCAGTCCAGCCTGGCTCTGTTAGCCCATAATTTGCAGACCAGGCTCCGATACTCTTGCTGGCTGTTTCTTCAAAATTTTGGTAAGTTTCCCCCTGGTGAGTGAGGGGTCCTAGGGGCCCGCCCATGGCCCCTGGCCTGCATAATCTCCTGGCAGCTCTCCTCTATTAATTTTACCAAGGTTGGGGAGTGGGGAGGGGAGATATCTGAATATCTCTAGGCGGAAGGACAGTCACCCAGCGCTCATCAACCATGTGCACTAGGTCGCTCAACTGTGACAGGGGGTCCACTTTGGCCTTTGGCCCCCTTTTGGTCTAAAAGGGATGCTGCTCCCTATCCAGTTGTAGGGTCTGGTCCCCAAGACTTACGCTACCCTTTCCTTTTTGACAGGGAGGAGGCCCTCACCTGGGACATGGACCAGAGCATGGTTCTTGTGCCTCTCTGGGGTGCTTTATGGCCAGGATGGCTGCAATCTTCTGGGGGGATGGGGGGCTGCTGGTAGGAGTTGTGGAACTCTTCTATCAGGTCCTTGCAATTTGTGCAGTCAGTGGCCACTCACTCAACTGTTCTCATATGAGGGGTAGCCTTTCCAGGCAACCAGGTATTGAATGGATCTGCGAGACCTCCGGGAAGCCAGGATAGCCTCCACCTCCACTTCCTGGGTTTTTCCGATGAGGATTGCTCTGGTGATGTTGGCCTTTCCCCTTTGAAGGGGGTCAGGAGGGAGGTGTGGAAGACGTTATGCTGCTTCCAATGAGCGGGCAGCTTCAAATGTAGGCTCCATTGCCTAAATCCTTCTCCACCTCAAAGGGGCCAGAGCGTTTGGCTGCGAGTTTCCAGGTGGGGGCTTTGGGAAGATTGTGGGTGTCCAGCATAATGAGGGAGCTGGCTTCAATATCGTCTCCAGGGAGGCGCTTCTGGTCAGCAAACTTTTTGTAATCCTCGATGGACTTTGTCAAATGTTCACAAACCAGGTTGTATTTCTCGCGGAGTGCGCACACATGGTCTTCAGCTGCAGGGACTGCTGAGGAGAGCTGGGGGCCAATTTGGAAGGAGGGGTTGTAACCCAGGGTGGCCTAAAAGGGGAGAGGTTGGTCAAGGAGTGGAGTGAACTGTTATATGAAAACTGTGCAAGGGGTAGGTCCTTGGCCCAAGTGTCCTGTAAGGCTGTTGCATAACAGCGCAGGTACTGCTCCAGTACCTGGTTCACCCTTTCAGTCTGCCCATTGGACTGGGGGTGGCAGGCCATAGATCTTCAGGGCTTGATGATGAGGAGGGTTAACAACTCTTCTCAGAACCGGGCAGTGAACTGGGGTCCCCTGTCACTCACTATCTCTTTGGGGCGACCAAACATGGCAAAGACATGGTTGACAAATAAATTTGTGGTCTCCACCACAGTAATAGAGGAGAGGCAGGGGATGAAGAGCGCAAACTTGGTAAATCGATCAATGACTACCATGATAGCATCTGAGCTGTTAGAGGGGGGGAGCTTCACTATGAAGTCTACTGAGACTGAGGTCCACGGGCTTTCTGCCTGCTGCAGGGGGTGTAGCAGCCCCTTCTTCCCAGATCAGTCCAATTTTGCGCTGGCACAGGTGACACAGAGGGAGATCCAGGCGGGGATGTCCTTTGAGGACCCTGGCCAATTATAAGTTCCTTTTACGAGGTCAGCGCACTTCTTGATGACAGGGTGCCCAACAGTTTGGTGAACATGGTGTTCCTCGATAATACAGTTGCATAGAGATGAGGGGACCCAAACCTGATCACAGAACCAGATGGTCCCCTCCCGCAGGGTGTATGGGGCTCTCTTCTAACTCAAAGACTCTAAGTCAGTATAAAGCTCCAACCCTTCTGGGCAACAGGTCTGGGCAGCAAGGACACGGAGGAGGAGTGGGGCGTTGGGGGCAAAGTTAGCAAAAGCTACCGTCAGAGGGGCAAAGGAGAGGATTTGGGAGAGAGGCACTACAGTAGTAAGCTCTAGCAGGACCTCTCCACTATTGAGTGATAGAGATGTGTTCTGGCTGAGCACGTCTGGCAACACATTCAGGAGGCCTTTTATAAATTCATATTTAAAATGAAACCCACTTAGGTCCTGGTATGTGCAAGTTTGGTGTCGCCCCAACTTCTGGAGTTTGCGGTAATATAGTAATGCCTTATGGTCAGTCCAAATGGTGGTTTTGTCCTGGTTGCCTTGCAGGAGGTATCACCAGTGAGTGAGTGACAACACCACTGCCGCTAGCTCTCCTTGCCATATATTTGCCATGCTTTTTCTGTGGAAGTGAATTTGTGGGAGTAGTAGGCCACTGGGTGCTCAACCCCCTCATACTCCTGTAGCAACACGGCACCCACTGCCACTGATGAGGCGTCACAGGCTACAATGAAGGGGCGGGAGGTGTCGGCATTCTTCAGGAATGGGGTGGTAAGAGAAACCTCCTTGATAGACTCAAAGTCCTGCTGGCATTCCAGGGACCACTTGAAGGGGGCGTTCTTCCCAGTGAGGAGGTGAAGGGGTGCCACCAGTTGGGCGAGGGCTGAAGAGAATTTTTTTTTAAGAAGGTGATAGTGCTGAGGAAACTTCGAAGTTGTTTCTGTGTAGTAGGGGTAGGCCAAGACTGGATCTCCTTAAGCTTAGAGGGGGAACAGCATATTCGTCCTTCAGGACAAGGTTACTTAAGAAGGTCACTTCATCCTGGAAAAATTGGCACTTTAAGGGTTTTATGAAGAGCCCTGCTTTGTGAAGGGCTGCCACCACTGCTTCTAGATCCTTGGCGTGTTGCTCTGGGGTAGGGGAGTGTATCAGAATATCATCAATGTAGGCTACAGCGCATGAGAAGCGCAAGTCCCCAAGCACATCATCGATGAGGCGTTGGAAGGTGGCCAGAGCGTTCTTCAGTCCAAAGGGCATCACTTTAAATTGAAAAAGACCCCGGCGGGTACGGATAGCTGTGAACCACTCTTATCCTCTCGCCAACCTCACCTGGTTAAAGGCGTTCACCATATCCAATTTTGAAAAGTCCCAGGATTTGGCGATGGCTTGGGCGATGGTTTGCTCTAAGGGCAACGGGTAGGGGTCAGGGATGGTGATGTCATTGAGGTGGCCATAGTTGAAGCAAGGGCGCAGGGTGCCATCTGCTTTCTGAGCGAAAACTATGGGGGAGGCGACTGGTGAAGATTTCTTGATAAGCCAGCCCTTTTTCTAGCATCTCATCTAGCCAAGTCCCCAAAGCCTTGTCCTCTTCCTCTGTTTAGGGGTAGAGGGAGCAGTTGATCTTGACTAGGTCGACAATCAGCTGAAATGTTAGGTCATATTCGGATTGTAGGGGGAGCTTGGAAGCCAGCGACATGTCAAAGATGGACTTATAGGGGGTTAGAGAGGGTGGGAAGTCCAAAGGGAGGTCAGTAGGAGCGGGGTTTGGGGTGAATAGAGTCGAGGGATGTGTCAAGGGGGAGGGTTTCCAACAAGGTAATCTCTATACTCAACTTTAGGTTTGAGAACAAAAAGGAGCTATTAGCAAAATAGTGCAGACCTGCTGTCGCCACCACCAGCCCACCCCCAAAATCACGGGGTAGAGCAAATCCTGTACGGCTGAGAAGTGGTCACTGAGCCCAAAGTTGTGGACAGAGAAGTGTAATGAGCGCCAGACGCGGTAAAACTTCATGGGCTCCTTTGAAGCACCCAGGACTGATGAGGCTTCTTCCATTGCCAGGTCCAAGGAATGCGCCAAACAGTGGTCAATAAAGTTGCCTGCCGCTTTGGTGTTGAGGAGGGCTTGCACGGTAAATTAACCTGACTTTAAGGGGAAGGAGATAGGGAACAAGAAGTAGGATTGATCTTCTTTATTGGGGTGGGAAAGAGAGAGGGCAACTGAGGAGGGAGCATGACCTATCATCAGAATAGATTGACCAAGAGGCGCCAAGCTGGTCTGGAACTGAAGAGGAGTTCTGCTTTCTCTTTGCCCCAAATGGGGCAGCGAGGGAAGATGCATATGCCCGCTCAACTCTTTTTGAGGGGGCCTCTGGGTTAACTGGGGGGGTGATAGCGCCAGGGTGGGCAGGCTCTGAGCTCAGGGGGATCGAGGACCCACTCTCCTGATCTGGGGCGAGAGCAGGTGGTGCTGAAGGCAGGGGCTCTTCCGAGGGGAGGGTACCCAAGGTAGGTACAGAGTGGGCGCAGAGGGCGGCAAGAACTGGGGGGCGTTCTCTTGGCCGTGACCACTGGCAGGGGAGAGGGGGTGGCACGCAGCCCTTCAGTGGCTGCAACAGCGCACACGTTTATATGGAAAGGCCTGGCCCAAATTACGCGAGTGTCATGGAAATGGCAGAAGAATTTTAGACCAGCCTGCCAGTCAGGATGCGTGAACACCCAAAAAGCAAGCCAGAATGCCAGAGGCATTGCTGACCGTACAACTTGGTATGGAGCCAGGAAATGTGATACCACGAAGTGGTGGTGCAACAACAGGGTAAGGAGTATCCCAACGATGAACCACACTGAACCCTTTTTAACTCAGTGGTTCTAACTGCATGAGGTGGGATTACTGGGATAGTTTTGACGAGATTCTTGACTTGAGAGGCCAACTCATTGGGGGAGATAGGGAGATGGATTCTTTCTTTCCATTGTTGTACATATGGCCATAAGATCCCCATGTATTGTTGTCAGAAGTTCATAAGAGCGGGGTTGTAAAACCAAAAGTGTTGGACTCGCTGGGCCCAATCAGCAATAGAGGGAGCCATGGTGACCAAAAGAATTGGTAAAGTCTACCCAGAGTGCGGGGTGATGGACCACCAGGGAAATGCCATCTAGGATCAATCAGAATGGAAAATAATTTTTTTGATTTTTTAGGAAAAAATTTATTTGAAAAGGAAAGTAAGGAAATTGACCAACAATTTTCTCAGTGCCATGCAACTGATTAAATAGTGGTCAATTGGGTAGTGACAGGATGGGGTCAGGACCCAAAAATTTGACCTAACCAACAAATTTTTTGGGAATGGGCGGGTTTATTATTTAGGAACTGACATTGCAAAATTTGGTGGCGGGCCGAGTCTCTGTTGGTTTGACCTCAAATGTCTGAACCAGGTCTTGACTACGTTTCTGATGGTTAGCACAATGGCATTTGGCCTGATGAGTGATGGGAATCCCCAAGGCCATCCCATATAGGGATGGGTCCATTTGGTTGGGAACAAGTTTGGGACAGCAAACCTGCCCAAACTCAGTCATCTAACCATTTGTTCAGTCAACAGCAGCACATTGGGCGCAATGCCTGAATTACTATAAGAGGGCTTTGAACCCCATCAATAGCGCCCAATATTTGTTCTACTGGTTTAATGATTGAATTAGAACCATCAGGCGATCTGGCCAATATCTCATTCTTCATGATTTTACAGCCATTCAAAGTTTGGGCATCAGACATATTGCCAGCCAAATTAGATCCGACCAATTTCAATTCTGTAATCTCAGCACATATTTCACTAATTCCCCATAACAGTTCTGCCGAGGTAAGTGTGGGTATTGGGGGTGGGATCCAAAGCAGACGAGCTGTTACCCATCGCTCATCTACTACGTGAGCGAGATCGCCCTGAGTGATGAGAGGTACCGCCATCCTCTTAAGTGTCTTTTTATTCAGGAATGGAAAGACGACCTGATCAAGAGCCAAAGGACATTCCCCGAGACTTACATTACCCTTTCCTTTTTCCAAAGGAATGGCACCCCCACTGGGAAACTGCGCTAGAGCAATATTCTTGTGTGCTTTAGGTAACTTGATAACCATAATTGTCGTGATCTTCTGAGGAGGGCGGGGAGCCTCAGGGTGGGATGCGTGGAAGGCTTTGACCAGGGCCATGCAATTCGTGCAATTGCGCGCCTTGACCCAGCTATTTTCATAGGTTGGGTATCCTTTCCAGTCCATGAGATATTGGACTGACCGCGACTTGCGAGATGCCAGGACAGCCTCTACCTCAGCTTCTTCCTCATTATTGACATAATCTGTTCTGGGTCCTTGGTTATTACACCCTTGAAGGGCAACAATTGGGAAACATGGAAAACTGAGTGCTGCTTCCAATGCATGGGAAGCCTTAAGTGGAACGCCCCATTACCCAATACTTCCTCCACTAAGTGAGGACCTGAACACTTACTGGCGAACTTGCAGGAATGGGTCTAAATTTGCATGGCGGTTAACAAGCATGATGTAGGAACTTACCATAAAGTCATGACCCAGAAGGCGCTTACGGTCCATGAATTGCTTATAGTTGTCGATGGCTTTAGTGAGGTGTTCCCACACTAAGGCTTGAGTTAGTCGAGTATGGGTAGCATGATCTACGGCAGCTTGAACCTCTGGTCTCAAGCATGCCCCAACTGAAAACGATGGGTTATAGCCCAATGTTGCTTTATATGGTGAAAACTCTGTGGATGCATGGATCCCGTTATTGTATGCAAATTGGGCGAAAGGCAAGTCACCAGCCCAAGTATCCTGCGCTGCTGTAGCATAGCAATGCAAGTACTGTTCGAGTACTTGGTTAACCCGCTCATTCTGACCGTCGGACTGGGGGTGATACACCATGGATTGACAGGGGGTTATCTTCAGGATCAATAGGAGTTCAATCCAAAAAATGTGCGGTAAACTGAGTACCCCCCTTCACTAACAATTTCCTGGGGAAGACCAAACATCAAAAACACATGTCATACAAAAAGATGGGTAGTTTCTTCTGACGTAATTGTGGAAGTGCAAGGGATAAAAAGGAAAAATTTCGTAAAGTGATCCACCACTACCATCACCACTGTGAACCCATTAGAACGGGGGAGATTGACAATAAAATCTACGGACACTGAGGTCTATGGACCTTCCGCCTGCTGTAAAGGGTGTAGGAGGCCATTCTTACTGGAGCGATCTGACTTGGCCCTAGCACAAGTAACACAATCAGCAATCCAAGCCGGGACCTCTTTGGCCAGTCCTGCCCAATTGAAGTTTCGCTTGATCAGATCGATGCATTTCTTGTTATCAGGATGTCCAACCGTGAATGGATCATGGTGTGCGCGGAATACTTTCAGGCGGAAGGAGGGGGAACCCAAACATGAGAATGGAAGTAAATGAGTCCCTCTTCTAAGGAGTATAGGGAGTTTTTGGGACTCAAGTGAGCCAACTGCTCGACCAACTCCATGCCCTCAGGGCAGGCCGTTTGACTGTCTAACACCTGGGCCAATAATGGATTATTGGGAGACAATGTGGCAGAGGAAACAACGGAGGGAACGATTGACAGAATCTGAGTGGAAGGAATCACGGTAATGAGATCCACTTCCTAAGGTTTTAAGGGACAGTGAGAAGGGCTACGGCTTAGGAAATCAGGAAGGACATTAAGAGCACCTTTGAAAAATTCATATTTGAAGTTAAAACTGCACAGGTCCTGATAGGTTTGGGCCTGCCAATGCACCAATCTTTTGGGGTTTGCAGAAATACAAGAGAGCCTGGTGATCCATGTGAACCGTTAGCTCATGACGAGCACCTTGCAACAGGTATCACCAATGAGTTAAAGCCCATGCAACAGCAGCCAGTTCCTTGTCATAAATGGCCCAAGACTGCTCTGTAATAGTGGATTTTTGGGAAAAATAAGCTACCGGACGTTCAAGACCATTTTGGTCCTAAAGCAGCACCGCGCCCACTGCTACCAACGAAGCATCACATGCAATGATATACGGGTTTGGTGGGATCAGCATGTTTCAAAATAGGAGGAGACAAGAACATCTCCTTGATTGATTCAAACGCCTGCTGGCATTTGGGGGTCCAACAAAACGGTACGTTTTTTCCAGTGAGGGGATGGAGTGGAGTGGCCAACTGGGAAAGTGCAGGGGAAATTTTTAAAAAAATGATAGTTCCCAAGAAACTCCAAAGTTGCTTCTGTGTAGTTGGAGTTGGCCATTCTCAGATCACATCTAATTTGTTGGGAAGGATAGCGACACCTTCTTTGAGAACCAGGTTTCTGAGAAATGTGAGCTCAACTTTATAAAACTCGCACTTGGAAGATTTGAGGAACAGCCCTGCTTTATGCAAAGCGACCACCACCGCTTCCAAGTCAATAGCATGTTGTTCAGGAGTTGGGGAATGAACTAGGATATCATCAATGTATGCAATAGCACAAGAGAACCAGAGATCCCCTAATGCGTTGTCAATCATTCATTGAAACTTAGCGGGAGCATTTAATAACTCAAAGGGCATTATGCGAAATTTAAAATGCCTCGCCTCGTTCAGATTGTGGTCAACAATTTCAGTCCTTCCATCACCCGAATTTGGTTGAAAGCATTCACCAGATCCAGATTCAAAAAAACATGGGATTTGGCAATTGCCTGACTGATTGTCTGCTCTAAAGGCGATGGGTAGGGATCAGTAACTTATATTTTGTTTAAATGACCATAATCCATGCAGGGATGGAGAGAAGCATCCACTTTTTTGAAAAAATGATGGGGGAGGCGACGGGTGAAGTCTCTTTGAACAACCAACCTTTTTTAACATATCGTCCAACCAGGTACTGAGTGCAACCTCTTCCTCCACTGTATGAGGATACAATGGGCAGTTGATGTCAATAACTCCACAGTTGTCCGAAATCCACAATTATACCTGGTATGTTTTGGCAGATGATCCACTTTTTCCATGTCGAAGATTCTCCAATATTGCAAAAAGATTTTTGGGAAAATCTGCTGGAACACCCGCGGAAGTAACTAGGTAGTGATAGAGCTGGTCCCTTGTATTTTTTTGAGGGTGTTGATCAAAGGGAACTCTCCCTCTGAATCATCATTGGTAAACGACAACGTGTTAGACTCTAAATGAATCTTCACATGTTGTTGACGCCACCATCACACACCCAAGATCACCTGGAATAACAAGTTTAGCATGGCCAAAAAATGATCGCAGAAGTTATATTGGTGGATTGAGAAGTGTATTGGCCGGCGAATGACATGAGAAGACTGGTAAGCAGATGAGGCCACTATTACTGAGGAGCCCACATACATTTCCAGTTTTAATTGCTGTGCCAACTCAACACTCATGAAGTTCCCCACTGCTCCAGTATCCACCAGAGCTTTGAAGGAGACATGATGTGGACTGATACTGAATTTCATAGGGACAAGGAAATAAGCAGAATTCTGTTTATTGGGAGATTCAGCTGACTCATGGATGACTGAAGAAATAATGGGTATGCCGGGACCAGGATCAGGGTTTTTAGCTGGGGCGAAAATTGGAAGTACGAGTGTAGTGGAAATCATTTCCTCTGTCTGGGCTTGAACAGAATCATTAATAGTTAATTCCAGAAATGCCAACTTGGACTCGGGGGTTATGGCAGGGTTGGGACCCACGTCAACTGCTATTTTGATGACAGGCGCATCATCTATGTCTTTGTTAGGAAATCCTATCATAAAGTTCCCCTTCTGATAAGGTGAAACGTGGCGAGGTAACGCTTTGATAGTAGTTGTGGTGGCACATATTTGATCTACTGATTCCTGGATGGTAGACCAGACCACGTGATGAGCGGAAACCAAATCCAAGTTCGCTCTAAAGACTGATTGGAGCATATTGACAGATAGGCCTGACGCGGGAGCCAGCTCACAAAAGGTAGAAATTAGAGAAGCCAAACTAGGGGCTTTAACCATGGCAAGGAGAAGTCTGAATAAGTGGTCTGATTGGGACACAAGGGGCTTTAAGGCGGCCGATACAACAGCTATCAAGGGGATGGAGTCTCCTTCTTGTGAGGAAGAACGCAAAAGACTTCTCACCCAACGGCGGGCATATCCATCCATGGCATCTAACAACGCGATCCCTTGTTGGGCATGAGATATCGCAGAAGCGCTATGGAGTGCGATTGTTGTCCACATTTGTACTTCGGTGAGAGCGTCAAGAACCTGATTGTTGATCTCTTGGGAGGGGATACTTGATCCTTTTACTGGGCCAGAGGAAGTAAGAGAAGATGCAGTCTGAACATCTTAGGTGGCTTGAAGAAGGTTTTCCAAAATAGAGTGGATTCTTCTCCCAAAGTCAGAAAGTGACCAAATGAACAACAAACAACATACAACTGATTGTACGTTCATCTGGTAGAGGTTAACCACAGCAGCGCCCAATTTGAAAACCAAGGCGGAGGTGGCTGGGAGTAATGGTTGGTCGATTATGTCATGGAAATGGCAGAAGAAGTTTAGACCAGCCTGCCAGTTGGGATGCATGAACACCCAAAAAGCAAGCCAGAATGCCAGAGGCATTGCTGACCGTACAACTTGATATGGAGCCAGGAAATGTGATACCACGAAGTGGTGGTGCAACAACAGGGTAAAGAGTATCCCAACGATGAACCACACTGAACCCATTATTAACTCAGTGGTTCTAACTGCATGAGTTGGGATTAATGGGATAGTTTTGACGAGATTCTTGACTTGAGAGGCCAACTCATTGGGGGAGATAGGGAGATGGATTCTTTCTTTCCATTGTTGTACATATGTCCATAAGATCCCCATGTATAGTTGTCAGAGGTTCATAAGAGCGGGGTTGTAAAACCAAAAGTGTTGGACTCGCTGGGCCCAATCAGCAATAGAGGGAGCCATGGTGACCAAAAGAATTGGTAAAGTCTACCCAGAGTGCGGGGTGATGGACCACCAGGGAAATGCCATCTAGGATGCAGTCAGAATGGAAATTAATTTTTTTTGATTTTTTAGGAAAAAATTTATTTGAAAAGGAAAGTAAGAAAATTGACCAACAATTTTCTCAGTGCCATGCGACTGATTAAATAGTGGTCAATTGGGTAGTGACAGGATGGGGTCAGGACCCACAAATTTGACCTAACCAACAAATTGTTTGGGAATGGGCGGGTTTATTATTTAGGAACTGACATTGCAAACTTTTGTGGCGGGCCGAGTCTCTGTTGGTTTGACCTCAAATGTCTGAACCAGGTCTTGACTACGTTTCTGATGGTTAGCACAATGGCATTTGGCCTGATGAGTGATGGGAATCCCCCAAGGCCATCCCATATAGGGATGGGTCCATTTGGTTGGGAACAAGTTTGGGACAGCCAACCTGCCCAAACTCAGTCATCTAACCATTTGTTCAGTCAACAGCAGCACATTGGGCGCAACACCCAAATTACTATCAGAGGGCTTTGAACCCTCATCAATAGTGCACAATATTTGTTCTACTGTTTAGTGATTGAATTGAAACTTTCAGGCGATCTGGCCAATATCTCATTCTTCATGCTTTTACAGCCATTCAAATTTTGGGCATCAGCCATATTGCCGGCCAAACTAGATCCAACTGATTTCAATTTGGTAATCTCGGCTCAGATTTCACTAATTCCTCATAACAAATCTGCCGAGGTAAGTGTGGGTATTGGTGGTGGGATCCAAAGCGGACGAGCTGTTACCCATCGCTCATCTACTACATGAGTGAGATCTCCCTGAGTGATGAGAGGTACCGCCATCCTCTTTGGTGTCTTTTTATTTAGGAACGGGAAGATGACCCAATCAAGAGCCAAAGGATGTTCCCCAAGACTTACAGCGAGCCACCGATAATGTAATTTCTAAGGACCTGGGGAGGGGGTCCCAAGATGCATGAGCAGTCGCAGTGGGGTTCAAGGCAGCTCAGAAGGCAGAGATGGCGATTTTTTTTTTGGGGGGGGGGGATGGGCACTGTGGGGACCAGGACCACGAAGGCTTTAATCAGGGAGGGTAGGTCCGTGGCTATCTGTCCTAGTGTGAAGAGACGGAAGAGGCGCGCCGGTCTAGAATCAGGGGCCTGGACCTCCAAAGTGACCAGCGCCAGTAGGGGGTGGGGTTCCCAGAATGAGCAGCAGAGTGGAGCAACCCTGACCCAGCGGTGGGCGTCCCCATCTTGGGCATCAAGGAGAGATACGATATATTGGGCATCAGAATGAAGCAGAGATTTCTCCCCATCGGTGGTGAAGTGCACCTGAAGTTCTGTCAGGATACCCATGATTTGGTTGGCCACCTCATCAGAAGTGATAGGGGGGACTCCTGACCCTATCATGTTGACTGATGGGGTGAAACTTGTCGCCAGGGCTCTGTGGGGTGGGTACCAGGTCAACATAAGCTGGTGGCATGCTTGGATGAATGAGGCAGCTGACCAGCAGGAGAAGGCCAGGTCGCAGAGAGAGAGTAAATTTAGGGTTAGGGCGTAGGCCAACGCTTTGCCAGTGTCAGTGAGGGGGTGGAGAAGGCCGAGGTTATGGGTTGGTTCATTATGTCATGGAAATGGCTGATAAGAATTAGACTGGGATCCCAGTTGGGGTGTGTGAGCACCCAGTGGAGAGCCCAGAATGCCAAGGGCACAGTGGTCCATGGACTAGAAGAAGGGGGGATCTAGTGGGGATGTGAGGAAAGCAAATGTTTTTTAAACATACTAAAGGCCCCCAAGGCAAACCAGATGGTTGCAATGGGGCAACCGCGAGTCTTGCTG